>JARHVA010005326.1:887500-932500 GCA_037957365.1 Torreya grandis
ATTAGGTGATTATAAAATATATGAGGCAATACCCATCATAATATTATAAATACATGTAAAGTTCCAATCCTAAAGTGAGGATAAATTCGACTATTAAGATTAATAAGAAATTCAAAGAAGTTCAGTTTGACTTGGTTTTGATGTGAAAATATTTATTCTTATATAATTATATGCATGGATTAGAACATTCCACCATTTTGGTATATTTGTTATTAAAATTGTGTAAGTGATATCTATTTGAAATATAATAGTTCATTTTAAACTTATTTTGATTTGGAAATCTTTTGCATGCTTACCATAATCATCTTATAGATGTGTAATAAAAATTTGGAAATTAGGCAAACATTGACTTATGTATGTTTGATTATAACATGTAATTATTACCTTTTAATCTTTAATTGTATTTTATTATTTATGTGCTACAATATCTTGTAATAGGTATTAGTCTAGATACCCTACTGTACTTGAGCTCAGATACTATCCTTGAAAGACTTTATCCTTCAATTTTGCACAAACCTTGCTTTTATATCTTAGTTTCACCTATTTTTGTAGTTTATTTTAAAATACCATCCAACTTAGATATAAATAGTTATATTTATGCTCATTAAAATTAGATTTAGGTTCACCCATTTCTAATTCACATATGGTAAATAATTTGTGTTTGTTAACCACTATTCCACCAACATGGTTTTATAAAAAAGAATACCATGTAACTCATGCCTTGGAGTGATTCTATTAACTAATCCTAAAAAACTATAGGAAACCTCACAATAAAATACTAAGGTGTTTATAAAACCTACATCAACAAAAGTGTTTGACAAAATGTTAGTTAGGAATTTGGTCTGGTAGGGCAGACTAAGTTGAAACCCTAACGAAACAAGGCACCAAGTAAGGGTTATATACATATATGAGATAACTAAATGCATATAAGTAAAGGTGACATATTTAGTTATGGATGCTAAGTGAAATTTATCTATTTTTTAAACTATTCCAACAGATTTACAATGAGTGGTTTTTGAGGCAAAATAACTCTAGAATATGGATCTACTAATAAGTTAAAATTTAGGTAAGGATATAATCATTGATATGAATTCAAGATTATGCAGAGCTATTACAAGGCCAGAATAAATGTCTAATTCTAAACTAGTAAAATTTAATGAAGTAGTTAAAAATGATACTAAAATCCAACGACTAAGAATTCTACACCTTTGTTATAACACCTGCATAGTAGAAAAAGTAGAGGAGATGCCATCTATGGAGATCATAAGTGAGTAACAATCTAAAATTTATCATTTGATGTCGTGATTTCTAGGTTTAATGGTATTTATCCTTCAATGATGTCATTATACCAATGGCTACATGATATATGTATAAAACAATGAGAGATATACCTTTGCTCCAAAAGATTTTTCATGGTTAATTTCCTTGACAACAAAGATTACTAAAAATGTTGTCTAGAAGGTCCATGGTCCTATGGAAGGGCATGTTAAATTATTACTCCATGGTTTCTATATTTTGACTCAAATTCAATATCAGTTATAAATATGGAAATATGGGTTTAGCTTCCAAACTTGGCTCTACACTTTGTACATTTGCACAAAGAGATTTGGAATCTTTTGGGTTCATTCATAAAAATAAATAATGAGTGACCCAAATAAGGTTTATGTATAAATGCTAAAATATGTGTGGATATTCATCTAAATAAAGGATTACCATATGAAATAATCCTTAAACATGATTAATACTAACATGTTCAAGGTTTAAATTACAAAAATACTATGTTTAGATGTCATAATTATCAATTAATAGATAATGTTCACGCTTTGTTCCACCAATGTCAAACACAAAAGCACAATAAATAAGAGCAAATCTAAATTATACCAGGTGGATATTTCCAAAAAATGAGTTAGTGGAAAAATATGTTCTTAAGAATTTTGGTACTCAAGATAATATAAAATTAGGAGAGAAAAATATAAAGATCAAGACACTCTAGATTAAAAATTAGTATCATCTAAGGGGAATAAAGAAGAGGTACAAAATGTATCTTTAACAATTCCAACATGGTGAGTGAAAAGATTTCATGAATAAGAGAATTCTAATTCTAATAAAGAGGTCTTATGAAATTTAAATTCATAACTTAAATCTTCTGACACATAACTTATCATGTTAGAGGTTAGTCAAGGAATATGGTTAGTTGACGATGCTAACATGTTGGGGTTGGGCCAACTGTGGCTGATTGGGTTTTGTATTTTTTATTGTAATAGATAAACTATTTTCTTTTACAATGGTGCTAGAAAAATGAGAAGTAAACAAAAAGTAATTTGGAATTTTAAGATTAGGATTTGGTTAAAAAATTGAAGTGAACATGGCTATATAGAAGCATTATCAAGATTAGAGTTGTAAACAATATAAACCATTGTTTGAATTGTGTCATCTAGATTTTTAAATAATTCTCATTTATGTTTATTTTGGATTTGATCTGTTATTTAGGCATTTAGAAGGTTATATAAATTTAAAACATTAGTTGCAATTACATTGATTGCATCGATCAAAAAGGGATACAAAGCTTCCAAAGTGTCTAATTATTTCATTTAACTCTTAATATAATTAAAGGTTAATGAGGACAACATGTAACTAATTTGATTGTGATAAGGCTCCATGTTCGATGTGTAACTCAAACTAGCATTGTAATGCCAATTTTATAGAGAGAAGACATTGCCATTTCAAAATGTATATTAAAACTTATGCTCATCTATGATGTAACTATATTGACACCTCCATAAATAAATAAAAATAAACAAAGGAAAATATATATCTTATACCACATGGTATTATTGTCATTTAGATTAAGGAGTTGATATTCTTTATTGTGTTGTGCTTGAAATAAGTACCACCACTTTTGGAATGTGTATGCCACATAGATGCATAATATGGAATATCTCATGATAGAATGTTAATATATTGGTAGAGCAGTCACCATTTGTTCAAGACATAGGTCTAATAGACAACCTAACAATGAGTGCATACAATAATTTGTTCTCTAAAATATTTTTCGATCAAAAAATAGATGGCCACGATCTAAGCTACTTGAAGAAAAAATTACCTTTAACATTTTTTAGTCAAACATTTATTACCTTTTATATTGGAAAATAAAACTTCAAGAAGGTCTTTTGTAACATACCAATATAGGAAATATTCCATTCATGCATATGTATCTCATCTAAGATTCTTTGAGGTCATCCCATAGACTAAAGAAACATGGAGTTAGTCTTACAGTAGTAGGAAAAAAAATTGAATGGAGACATAGAACTACTCGGAATATTATTCAAATATTTATTTGATTGTCTTCTACATCCTCGGTAGATTCCCCTTCATTTGAGAATTTTATTTAGTAGATCTCTTACTTTACAAACCATTCCATAATTTTACTACAAACATTTGCTACAACATGAAACAAATAGTTTTAAACTTGTAGCAATTCAAAGACTCGTATGATCCATGTCATATTAAATGAAAATGTGTAGATGTCAACATCACCCTTCACTTTGTTACTGATGGCACTAAAAGTGATGGGGATATAGTAACTATCAATAGTTAAATGAGTGAGTGGGAATTCCTCTCATGAAAACACCCCTTAGGGAACAATGACATAGATGACATTAGAATGTTTAGGCACTATGACTTACATAATAAATAGAATTGGACTTATTATTATGTACTACTAGTCCTATATGTATTTACAAAATAATGTATGGCCTGCATGTATCAATGCATCAGTGCTTAGCTACACAAAAATATGAATTATACATAATTGTAAAGAATGCCTAAAATCCCCCTCAACATGATTGTGAAAATAAATGCATGTAAATATGCATCATTCCTTACAAGTATCATAAAAAAATTCTTTGATTTGGTTGCAACTATAGATAAATGTCCCCTACTTCTACTAGTTCCAACTAGTGTTACAACATTTAACATCACTTTATCAATGATACATTCATCCCTCCACATTCCAATTTGAGAAATGCAACCACTTATGGGCATGTATGGATGGATTTTCAAGAGGAAATGAAATACATTAAATATGTACTCATAATTTAAATGAGTTTTATACGCCAAAATATACTCGTTAATAGAAATAGTCAAATACGTGAACCCTTTCCATACCATAACAACAAAAAACATAAGTGCTTGTTCAATGATATTTGTTGAGGACTTAGGACATCTTCCAGATGTAAATGACATTCTAATGTATGTAGGTAGGTATTATTTTAATATTTTATGGCACACATTTCATACAAACCTGTGATATTAGAAACAAATTTTCATCAACATGGATGCATAAGACAACAACTAGGATTCAAAAAATTTCTATCAAATATCAAAAATATAAACCCTATAGAAAAAGATTAGTTTGTTCTTAGGCCAAGGACATCATAATTCATGTTTGTATAAGAAATTCATCATTTTAAAGACTCAATGCACTTATATGCAACTAACATATTGGCAACAATGCATAATAATGAAATTTTAAAATCCTTAAATGTTGTAGTTATAATTTGTAAACTTGAATAGAGAGGAGCTATAGAGACATGTCACCAAATTGATAGTCATCTTTAATCAACTAAGATTATATTGAATGGACATAAAATCATTCTAACAATATATCTATGGGTGAAATCAAGATTGGTTAATGGAGCAATTGGACAAATTCTTCACATTTATCTATGATCTAGACTTAAAGCCATTTTCATTACAAATGTACATTATTGTTGAATTCAAAAAATAGTTTGGCCCATCATGGGCTAGTAACAATCTTTTTCATCTTTTAGCTCCTCCAATTAATCAAGGTAATCATAGATAGATACCTATCAAAATTTTGTCGGGCCTAAACATAAATAAATCGTAATGAATGACTCTTGGAAAAGAAACAGATGATATTATCAACATAGATCATCAAGGCTTGACCTTCACTAATATATAAGATTATACTCCCTTAATGACAATACATCTCCCCTACTTTTACATTTGATTTTTTCGCAAGAATGGAGGATTCTCAATACTTAAATGTGAGGAAATAAGAGGAAAAAATCCCATGATAATTACCTTTTTCATTTCAATTTTATCATCTCTAATTATAATAAACTATTATATACATTTACCAAAGTTAATTTTAGAAAATAAAGGATTGTGATCATCTTCTTTTCTAAGCTCTTCTCTAGTTTTGTATATCCTATTTGAAAAAATATGATGTGTACAAATGTAAATAATTTTTTCATGATAAACTAACATTATGTTTGCATATTAGGCTATTGAAATGTGTTTATTTGAAAACCCATTGACAAACACACTTGCAAAAAGTAGTGGATAAGTTAGACTAATGGATCGGTGCCACGTAATCAAAACATAGAGTCAGAATGGAGCCCATGTGGCCTATGCAGTAATCATCATTCTAAAATCCACATGTAAGCCCATCTTCAACAAATTATATAATCATTAGCAAACCACCCCAAAAAAGCTCGATGTGAAACCATATCATACCATGTTATTGTGGCAATGTTTACGATTCTTTATGGTTTCCTTGCACCCTTAGGACAACTGCTAGTTTTTTTTTTTCAATATTTTATTTTACCATCAAAATAAATAAATAAATAAGAAAATGCAGAAGATGATAATTGTACCCAAAGAGTAATATAAAATGTATGATAATGACAATCGTGCCCACAAGGTAAAAATAATTGTATTATACATGTAGTAGTGTAAACACCACAAACATTTATTAATGGAGGGTTCTCATCGTTAGCCTCTTTCCCATTACAAAAATTAATCATTTAGTAAATTTCATCTGTTTCGTAATTCTTATTATATAGGTAATAAAAGTTCAATTACATTAATTTTAGATGACATAAACAAATTCAAATAAAATTTAAAAAATAAATAATAATAATTAATAATTTATAATTTAGAAAAAAATTTAAATAATTTTTTCATTTATTTTAAATAAAAGTAATAATAAAAACAAACTAACAAAAATTATACAATTTATTTATATAAAACAATATTAATTATTCAAAGGTAATAATAATTCAACATAAATATTAATCTCTTAAAACTTCACATAGATAACTTTTTATTTTCACCAAAACAAATCAATAGTATGGTTCACTTATGAAACATTCAAGTTATTTCCATAAAAAATTATAAAATTAAAAGATAAAATAAAATTTATAATAGTATAAATATTAAATATTTAAAATAGGATTTTAATTTGTTAATTTATGAAATATATATAATCAATCAAAAATAATATTTCAGAAAATGAAATATTAATCATTATTTTAAGCTTAATGAGGTTCCAAGAGTTATTCGAACGAAGTGAGTGGCCATTGCAACCTGTTCACAAATGGCTGCTTCATTTATTCCATCTTTTCTTGGTGTTCTATCATCCTGTCATTTTTCCAATACCTTCTATATGGATAGTGCAAATTTGTATTTTAATGTTTCTATTGAATTTATCTGATAGTTTGAGAAAATGTAATCTTGAAGCCTACTCGATTTTCACATGTAAACTAACAAATATTATTCAGTATTGTAAATAAAAGTTGGATTTAAAAAGTTAGAACAGATGGATTATAAACTAATCAAGATTTCGCAATTGAAAGGAGAAAGAACCAACATTATCAGGTTCTCTCGCTCTCATCTTTATATTTTCGCTTTTCCTACAAATATTTTTTTTCTGGTTTCTCTCATGCCTTTCGTATGTCCACTTTTATAGATTCATGTTTTTTGTATGTCAAATGCTTTTGTTTGGGAGGACAGTTGGGGATACGTTGAAACACTGTAATAGCGATAATATGGGTCTTTGTAGCATGGAAGGCTACCATTTTGGAGGGTACGCCACTAACAGAGTAGTGGCAGCATAACATATATGTAGGAGGAATAGCAACGAAAACATGTAGTTGTGAGGTAAGATTGAGCAGCTAAAATGTCCCCTGCATACCGGGGGAGGAACGGGCGGAGTGAGCTAGCAATGAATTGTAAAAAAATCCAGCCAATAATGATGTGGATTATTTACATTTCGTGTACAATCGTGTCACAACTATCGGGTGCTTCACCCGTTCCATTTTATGTTATATATTCTAAAATTGACAATTTAAAAAAAAAACATTATGAATCGGAATATTAAATAATTATTTATAAATTATATTATTTATTTTTTGATAACTGTAAATTATATATAAATAGTATTGTAAGAGAAATCAAAATAATTTAAATAATTAATAAAAGTCTAGAAATTTTTACTAAAAGACTAAATCATTAAACATTTTATTATATTTTATACAAAACCTTATTTAATAAAAAAAATATTCTTAAAAATAAATTTTAATAATTTAAAATAACTTTTAATAATTTAAAATTGTTAACCTCTCTTTATTTTTATGTACAATCAATTTTTATATAGAAAATATTATTCATAAATCCTTTAGATAAGGTGCTTTTATGTTATATTTACAGTCCTCTTATACTCTTAAGACTTTGACTTATGTCTTAGTAATTTGTCATGGTTTTTACTCATTAACTTCATTTTATTTTTTATTTTATCATTTATATCTTTAGATTTTAGTTGATTGTCATACTCAAGTGAACATGTATTATCGTTAGTGAGTTGTATAATAATAATAATAAATATATATATATTTTTTCTAATAAAATTAAAGTATTGTTGTATTAATAATACTAACATAATGTAATCTAATTTATTTAATTATTTTTATTTATTTATTTGTTATACTTTATATCATGTAATAAATTTTGAATTAAAAAGATGAGTAGATTTGCACTTCTTTTAATTGAACCTTACAAGAAGAGGTGAACTTAAATATATTTTAATTTAAAAAGATTTTAAAGGATTAGATTAGAGTATTCAAAATAATCAAATCATTATGCTCATAAAAGTTAAAATTTACTGAAATATTAAAATGATATAGTTATTCTATAATGTTGATTTTAAAATGTCTTTTAAAAACACATTATTGTATTTTTCTTTTAAATGTATTAAAATAATATATTTATAAAAATATTTTATGAAATTGTTTTCTTTTCATAATCAACATCCAATCGTTTCATTTCTAAAAATCTTTCTACTTCCAAAACTCCTATTAAAAATGTATTTGTAATTTTCCAAACATCTATTCAACTTAACGCCATTGAGTCTAAACAAAAATTATAAATCCTTTCTCTATTCCATATTTCACATCAATATTCTTTTCCACAATAAAATATTCCGTTCTTTCCGCCTCCTGTATCATCCTCCAATTTTACTCTACACTACCCTGAAATGGATTTTGTGATGCACACTTTGCTTATCATTCAAATTAAATTAATAAAATGGTCACTTTCTTATTTATTTGATAGTCTTTCTTTTTTCTTACTTGATATTTTAATCTTAAACATTAATTTTACAATAGAAACGGAGATTTTTTCAATCATATTAAAACCTTTTATATTTTATATTTTAAGTTATCTCATCATCATAGATTATTAACTAGAAGTTGCCCTTAATGGTGCATGTAATGGTGGAGGAGAGAATTTGATCTGTTGTTTTTTCGTCTGTATAATTTTCTATATGGACACAAAAATCTAAAGTGTCCTTAAAAACTGCTGTACAAATATTTTCATTTACATTACAAAATGACATAAAAGCACAAAAATTTAAATTCTGTCTGAACTAAAAATAAATATTATTTTCAATAAATTTAATATAATTATAAATTTTATATAATAATAAAATATTATTTTATTTAATATTCTTGTGTAATAAGAATGTTACATTGTTTACATATACAACTTTCTATCACTAACCAACCTTGTAACCTTTTATAGATATTGGAGTACAACGTGCTTTAGTGTGTTTTGATAACACTTGGACTGACGACTGTTGATGTTGGTATTGTTTTCAAAGGGTTGTGATGAAAATATCTTGGATAACCAATATGATATGTTATGTCATAGTTTATGATCGCATTAGATTCATTATATTCTGATATACATATTGCTTACTATCTATATATATATATATATATATATATATATATATATATATATATATATATATATATATATATATATATATATATATAACCAGATTCAGACCTGACAACTATGAACTTGAGCATGCCTTGTGAAACATAATCAATAACTGTAAAAGTGAACAATGTCAGTCCACATCAATGAGACATGATAAGTTAATATCACACAATAGCATAAATAAGTTTAAGTGTGTATATATATATACACACACACTTAAACTTATTTATGCTATTGTGTGATATTAACTTATCATGTCTCATTGATGTGGACTGACATTGTTCACTTTTACAGTTATTGATTATGTTTCACAAGGCATGCTCAAGTTCATAGTTGTCAGGTCTGAATCTAGTTTCCTTTCAGTTTTAGATGTTTATACTGATTTATTACTCGTGATTAATGACTCATTTTGAATTCATTATGTTTTATATTCATATTAACATCATTTAGGTACTACTAATATCTCATTGGTGGATACAAAAACCAAACTGCGAACCGAGTTTGGTGGTGGGCTTGGACATCTCAGGTATACTATGGACAATTGAGCAATTAGAATGTCACTTTGACATGTATAACATATACTATGTGATATTGAGCCAGTATAATTTATATTCTTATATGTTATTACATCTCATCCTTTTTTGGGGTCTTGCCTCTCTTATGTGTGTGTGTGATTTGCTCTCATCCATTCTTTAATTATTGAAGGTTATACCTTTGTATTTAGTTGTCCTTATTGGTTCTTGTAGACACATACTTTTGAGCCATTTGAGTCCCTATCTTTTAACCATCTTGATTAAAATTTGTCTACACCCATATGGGTCTCTTAACTTTGGAGATCATCTTTGGTAACGTCTTTTTATGAATTGACCACCTAGAGATTCGTATTGATTTAGGATTGTTGTTAATCATTTTTATTTTAACGATTGTTAGTATTTATTATTATTTAATGTTTTTTGATAAATTTATTTATTTAATGATCTTATTATTATTATTACTTTAATTGATTTATGGATTTTGTTAATATATTACTTTATAAATTTTATTGATTAATATTTACTTAATAGTTTTGTTAAATGTCTTATTTAATGATTTTATTACTCTTATTGAATCTTGATCAATTTATAAAATTATTGTCACTAATAGATTTAATGATTTAATTATTGGTTGAAAAAGATTTCATTATTTTATTATTCCATGGATCAACATTAGATTTTGAGGTAAAGATTAATTTATTATTATTTTGTTTTAGCTATCTTGTGGATTAAGCCATTTGGTATGAGATGACACTGAGTCTTATTTTGGTTTTTAAGGAAAATCATAACAAATAGTGGATTGTTTATATTTAATTTTTTATTTTATTAATTTATTTTCTTTAGATTTTGTGAAAATGGATACACTAGGGGATTGGATGCCAAGTATGACATGTGTCATAAGAAGAGAGGAAGAAAAATGCATAGGGGGAAAGAAATATGAGAGAAATAGAGGATGCAATAATAAAAGAGGGAAAAAAGGAAAAGATAGATGGATATAGAGGGATGTATGGAGGAAAGAAGAAATGTGGGGCAGGCATCAAAAACACTATGACTTGTATTCCTTTCAGCACCTTTCAACCTGTAACATTATTCCAAGTGAGTTTTGTTATGATTTTTGAACCAAGTTATAATCGTGGAAGTAAATCAATTTGAGAGTTAGTCTTAACATTTCCTTTGCACTAGAATCTTAATATAATAATGCTACATTTTTATTGTGTTGGTTACTTCCAAATTTTTATAAAATTAAGTCACCATACAATGAACTATTGTATGAAATGTTTCTATGGATTTCTACCTATTTATTGAGGGTTATATTGAATCGATTTGAGGATAAATGATTTTCCTATTTTCTTGTGTCACATAGTATAAATCCTATTCACTTGGGTTGGGTTAAATAATTTTTTTTATACTTTAAAACAAAATAAAGTCGCCACACCCTTTTACCATGTGTGAACTATCTGATTGAGATTTGCTTGTGAAAATAGGGTTGTTATTGCAATGATTGGGTTTAAGTTGATGTTCGAATTGAAATAATAAATATGACTTGAAGAGCTACATTATTTTACATTGGGGTCTTTTAATTGTATGGTATTTTATATTTTATAGAATTTATGGGTGAAGCCCTAGTCAATTTTTGTCAAATTATGAGTGGTACTCTATTTGTTTTCTTAAATCATGGGTTGGGAGTGATGTATAGACAATTTTAAATAATTCTAACCTATAGGGGATCAGTTCATGGTTATAGTGCAAATAAAGTGACTTGGATAATATTAAAATCTTGTAATGTATTAATGTTTTATCCTTATGACACCTGTTTTGAATTAAAAATTGATGGGGTTTTAATGTGTAACGGAGTTTGGTTTGTTATATTCTAGTTCCCCATTATAATCCTTAAAAATCAAATTAAAAAATGATTTGGGTATTTTAAGGTTTAAAATACCAAGACTTATTTTCTTTTTTATTCATTCCTTGAATCACCCAATCGTTGTGTGTTTATCCTTCATCCAACTATGATGGTATAATAATGGACACATTTGGGTTTGTTTGACATTTTCAAAATTGGAAAGAATTCATGTATATTTTAGTCTTACTTTATGAGGGGATCCAGTTGGAAAAAAACATATGTGAAACATTATTTAATTATTTCCTTGTCATAAATTGAGTAATCTTGTTTCCTTTATTATACTCCTATAGTTGGAGTGGGGGTTTCCTCAATCAGGTTGGTCATAATTACCAAACTAGATATATTTATTGGATTATTTAATTTTAGTTAAATGAGGCCATTTTTCTATTGTTTTTAGATCTATTGAATTTTGTGAATGAATTAATGTTACCATACATGTCTATGTTAAATTCAAGGCAAATTAAATTTTTTTAATGAATATTATGCCTTATTATTTTTGAATCGATTGAGTTATGTGGTTGTTATGAGTGGTCCCATTGGGTTTAATTATTTAGACTTGAATAAGCCTCTTGGACTAAGCAATAGATCCTATAAAAACCTCATGATCTTAAGGATTGGATATAATAGACCATGATTTACATTGTAAATCATCTCTTATCAAAACTCAATGTATATCTTTGGAATTACTCATGGTAACATGTTTGGTCAAATATCATGGTTTTATGTTTCTGCATTATTTCTTTGTCCTTAATGATATATTTGTAACTTTTTACTGGTGGCTCATTGTTATGTTTATACATTTTGCTTCACCTAAGTACCTAGTTAACAAAACTCTACACCAAGATGATGGTTGGGATGGTAAGGGTCATAGATGGTTTATCTCATAGGGTTGGTCCAGAGGGATGTCCTCCTCATAGTTTTATTCTTTCTCCACTAATGCACTTGGATTGCTTATGGTAACTTCCTCTTGTTTGTGCATATTGATGCATGATGTTGACATCATGGATCATGATTGGTTATATATTTTATGTTATGATTCCATATCATTACTTTATGCAGTTTTGTAATATTTTTATGTTGAAAAAAGAATATTACTAGTTATGTTGTAGACATTAGAGATAGTCTTGATGAAAGTTGTATGGTGCCCATATGTTTAACCAATTGAAATTACTCTTTTGTTATGCAATCATCTTAGACTTTGTTTACCATATGAGCAATAGTGTGATTATAATGCATCATGATTTACATGATCTTTATATATTTTCATATGTACATGACTTACTGATTTACTTGTTGATATTATGTAGGGACAAAATTTTCAAAATGTAATAATATTGAAGTGGATGTAACTATAGTTTCTTAACCTTTATTTTATATGAAACTAATATGGTATTTTATTTTGATGTGCCAAAAATAGTGCTAGATTGTAAACCTACTTGATGGAATTATGTATGTCTTACATAGTTTTCATAATGAAAATTTATTTAGTGACATTATCATAACATGGAATGTCTATCTTGTATGTGGACTTAAAATTTGTTTATGATAGTATCATGATGATAGATAGTTGAAATGAAAGATATTATTATTTTAGAACATTATCAGTAATGTCTTCGAATTGGCCTTATATTAGTAACCATAAACAAGTATATATCCTATCATGTGATCAAATATATACTCCTTGCAGTTATTTTTATTAAGATGTTTCATGAGTACATGGTTTCATGTTTATAACATTGGCTAAATATAAGTTATGGAAAATAGTTTATGCAAATAGTCCATTGATAGTCCAATCAATATGTTTTATTATTGCATTATGATAATGAATTTTAATTGCCACAATACCAATTATGTTAGCTCACTTTTATTGCATAAGTTTAGAATTAAGCCAAAGTTAATGATCTTCATATATGGACCCACATTTTAAATTTTGAATTATACCATTAATGGTGTTATAGTGATTTAAGTAAATGACATGTCTCCTAAAAGTCTAGTAATTCATATGTTTATAATGCAACTCTTGATTAATGAAAGTTGGACATATGGTCATAAATGGTTAGATGAGAATAGACAGTCATTGATTTTATTAGATATGTGCATGCTTAAAATTTAAGCTTATCCTTGTCATTAAATTTTTGGTACACCCTATATCTATTCATTAAAGTAATAAATGATCCTCAAACAAGAATAAAGATTTAATGAACTATGGAAACCTTAATGATTACTCCTAGTTATATGACTAAATAATGCACCTCAGAAGTGAGATACTAATTCATAATCTTCCTTAATGAGCACAAAAGATAATTCTTGAGACTAATTAAGTAATTAAATTTTGTGTGGTCCTACACATACTAATTAGATGGAGTGAATTCCTATGTTTATACAATAACAAGATATGACACCTTAAACTTAAGTAAGCAACATTTAGTTGTAGACCCCTATGATTGTTTTACATGATGGTTATTCTTGTATCTTGAGGTGTAATTGCTCCCATTACCAATAGTATGTTTTTTCATTAGGGGACTCACAGGCATGATGTCTCCAACATTGTACCTAATTTATTGTATATCAATTTATTTAAGAACAATTACTTCTTCATGGAGTGACATCTTCTGTGTGTGGCCTTCAGCAATTAAGGGAACATCGACATAATTTTATCATAAGGGACCCTAGATTATGGTATGGTGATCAATGGGGGTAGGACAAGGAGTAGTCATCACTTGGGTGATTACCCCAAAGGTTTTTGATCCTTTAATTTATGTTTTATTAGATTTAGCAGTGGGTTAGATATCTCCACTCACTAATCTCATGATGTGATAACGCTTGCCTAAGCAAGATAAGTGAGATGGACCTTTATGTTGTGTCATTATACCTTCATACTTAAGTATTGCACTTTTATCATATCTCTTTTGATTTTATAGAAATTGGCTAATCAGTCAGTCTTGATGTGCTTTATTCCATTATGGTTGATAACAACCTTATCTATTTGGGATAATTAGGATATTTGTTGAGGGTTTTCTATACTTACTATGGAGTTTATTTAGATACATTACACTGCATTAATTTTGTACAATGGGAATGTTGATGTTCAGTCAGATACTCTATGAGGTTTAAAAAATTGAGTTGTTTCATTTGGTATTAGATATTGTGGTTTAGAGGTTTCAGATGAGATTGAACACACTGCACTTATTTTTGGCATGTAGTTGAAAAGATGGTTGAGCTTTTATGTCATTGTTCATATACTTTCAAGGGATTGTGTTGGTATAATTCACTTTAGATAGCTGTAAATACACATAGTATAAATGTAAATAATCTTATGGATGTCTATTTTGATAGCATCTATGCATATGCCTTTCGATCACTGAATACCACCTGTATGTCTATGATACCTTTCTCATATTGAATTTAAACATTGTGTGATAGTGTGCATACTAACCATTGTTGGAGTTATATGCCTTGTATAGAATAATATATGTCTTATATGCTTAAAAGGGTCATGGTGTGACCTTTATAACGTCACTTAGCCTCTTGGATGAATCAATAGTTCTTTAATTAGTTATTTATTTATGCAAGCCTATAGTGATGCAAAATTCTTATGTTCCAGAATGTATATGTATGTGTCTAAAGAAATTGATAAATTTTTAAAGGCAATGTTGTGATGCTTACCCATAGCTCTAGTTTGGTCAACCCTTCCCTCATGAGTTGTATTGGGGCAAGTGTCACTATTCAATTATTGAAGTATATTGGTAAGTCAATGAGAGACTACTGACCATTGATTCATCTTAGAATTGAGAAAGAGATATTCAATATCTATTATTGACTTATTTGGGTGAGTCATCAGTATATTCTTAGAACAACCTAACCTTGACAAGATCAAGGATTGAACTCAAACCTAGAGAGCTACGTAGGGTACGGGTGTTGGATTTAATTAGGTAAATTAGTGAGGCTTATGACCTCTACTTGAGAGATCATCTTTAGCTGTATTAAGATATTCATATTATTTATGCATTTTATTTCATTTGAGTTAGATAGAGGTATGTGGCTTTGTCTCTCTAAAGGGCTAAAAATAAATAAGTGTGTGGGGATGTCTTTTTCTTGTTTCACATTGTGATGTTGTTTTGATCATATATGTGTTTACATGGGTTATGGTTATATGATCATGGAAAGGTTGATTTTCATGAGGTTGTCATGTTGACCATGGATGTGTTATATTCATAGGGATGTTACTTGATTTTGGCTAAGTTATAAATTCATGGGTATGATTATTTAAAAATTTGGGTATGTTTTGATATTCATGTGATTTATATTATGATATAAATATGCCATGCATCTATGAGGAAGTTTACTACAAGTTCAGTTGAATGTGTTGACTATGATAAATTTTAATTCCCATGGTAGTGTTTTGGCACTAACCCCATGCTTTATCTAAGTCCACCCTTTCCCGAAACTCATGTTACATCAAATACATCATTATTAATTAAATATTAACTTGTTAGATTAAGTCACTAGAAGAATAGGAAACATAATCTTGTTGTTGGAATCATGAGATAATTTCTTAGTCACCATTGATAGATTACATTGGTGAGCTATCCAATGACATTGAGGTATAATATCTCTAGAGGTCCAAGAGTTCATATTGATCTTGGAGGTTCTAGTGGGTGAGTGTGACTATATTTCTTACGCAAGTTAGAGATTTTTGAGGAGGTCTTATTGTTATCAATTATCATTAGCCATTTATCAATGATTTATGAACATTACTGGTATTTTTTTTGGAACACAAGGAGATATATCTTTTGCCTTGTTAGAACACAATCTTCCTAGAAGCTAGGTGATCGTAATCTAAGATCAATTAGATAGATTATGTTATACTAATTATGGATATTTAATGTCATTGGGATGTAATTTAGACATTGGGTGCCCTGATGGGAGTCACAAACCCTTGTGTTTCACCATCCTGTGTGTTGATTGTTATGATGTGTATGTACCTTGGCATAATTGTTAGAACACCTAAGGCCTACATGTGTGGTTTTTTTCATGTGATTCCTCCTTATATGTAAAATTAGTGTGTCTTGTAAGCTATATATTTCATTGAGCATATTAAATAATGTAAATTGGTATCTTTCACACCTTCTATGTATGTAATGACATTTTGAATTTTGAATTTTACTTCTTGATATCAACATTATTGTTGAGTATTTTGAATACATGGTTATATGTCGTTAATGGTGGAACATTTGAATGATGGTAAATTACTTATGTAAAATGATCTCCCACTTCTAAAATCAATCTTGGGAACCTTAAGTTGATCTATGTTTTAAAAGTTGTATGAATATTTTGTTTACATATCTTGTAATAAATGTGATTCATATTGTTAACATGTTTGGTATGTGGTAATATAGTCATACACAACTAATGTGATGTGTTATTTCATGTGAAACCAACTTCTATTTTATTGAATTTTCCAAGGTATAATGTTGTATTGTGTTTCTTAATCTCACAATCACTACTTTAGCAATGAGTATTGGTGCAAGTATGAGGTAGAGGGTAGAGAAGCACTACATCTATAATGATGTTGACTGGATATGGGCTAAGAAGTGGAGTCTCTCATATGCTAGAAATCTACTTTTCACCTTTGAACAAGTAGCCACCTAATTAACTCAGAGTGTATGTCATGTATGATAGGAGTTGGTTGTGAAATATTAGAGCATAATGGTCACTTTATGGATTCATCTTTTCTTTATCCACCTCTTGGAGGTTATGGTAAGATCAACCATTATGAAGTTTTATTATTTTTCCCTTATGAATCACTAACTGATCCTATAAACTTAGATACTTATGAAAATTGGTAAGGTGGTACTTGATGAAATGCATGCCTATATTGGCATGTAGGTGCAACCATGCTTTGGTTAAGGTATTGTTATTGTTATCCCTGTTTGAAATAATTTAGGACGAATATTTATATTTTGTTTTAAAAGCATTAATTTAATGTATGATGATTTTGTGTTTGATTAGAGTACCACTAAAACCTAATAAATTGATGTTTAAAATCTTAGGTACCCACTAACTCTTGGATGGAGTGATGAATGTTTAGTGATACCCTTTGATGGTTGATTTTCGATGGTGGGATTGGTTGGAGAACATATTATATGTATTTGGGTTTCATGTTATTTTTTGTATGGCTTTTCCATTGTTTATCATGGTTGGTGTGGGGCACTGCACTAACCCTATAATGATTGATGATGTAGTGAAGTAACCATAACAATATAGATTACTACTATTGTGATATTACATTCTGCGATGAATTTTCTTAGGATTATGCATTAGTCATAATTTTTTATTGGAAAATTTCAACTGTTGATTTAGATTTTGGTTTCAATATAGTGGGATTGGATGATTTTATGATTGTTGACCTCATATTACATGTGTGTATGTGTTGACACAAGTGACATTGACCCTAGTCAAGTTGTATATTGATTTTGTTAGTCTCATTTAGACATCATTTTTTGTATTTTGGTTTTTTAGTTGTATTTTCCTTCTTGGGAGTGTTGGTAGTGCCCTTGATAGCAAGCTTAATAAAGTAAGTGTTAGCTTCTCTATTCTGGGACATTGTATCCTCGTGTTTCTTTGTGATCACCTTCATAAATAGTTGGGATGGTTACAACAACAATGTTACATTGAAATTAATAGATGTTAGCTTAGAATTTTTACTGACTATCATAGGTTTTTTGGGTTTGATGAATCTATCGTATCTAGTTTTAGCAGATTTTAATATTTATGATGGCCTTTTTAAGTTATGAGATTGGAAAAATTCCAGACAAGCTAAGCGATTTGGTGGAATTTCATATTATGATAATGTTTTTTTAATTAATATTTTTGTCTTTCAGTATCATGAAGAACATGTGAAGATGAGAAGGAGACCATTACTTCACCAAATACATTAGACAATGTGACTATCTTGATGTAGTAGATATGAATGCCAACAAGATATGGCTGAGACATTGCCACCCTACTATGGGTGGAGAGATTGTGTAATAGTATTGATTGTTTTTATTAGAATTTTAAAGATAATTTGGTACCTTATTTTGGTTAGTCACCAAGATGACTACTCTTTAATAAGGGGAGGATGTCACAAACTGACCTTGTGAACTTTTATGGATATTGGATAATAGCCTACATTAGTGTGTTTTGATAACACTTAGACTAATGACTGTTGATGTTGATTTGTGTTTTAAATGGTTTTGATGTAGGTATATTAGATAGATGATGTGATCTATTATTTCATAGTTGATCCTCACATTGGATTCATTATATTATGATATGTATACTATATACACTAGATTTATTTTATCATATTTTATGTATATACAACTTTATCTTAGTTATGTTATTATATGATATTCCTTTAGCATGTCTCACTGATGTAGATTGATATGGATCACTTTTGTAGTTGTTGATTATGTTTCGCAGGGCATGCTCAAGTTCATGGTTATCAAGACTGACTTTGGTTCTTTTTTCAAATATATATGTTTATACTAATTTATTACTCATGATTAATGGTTCATTCTAAGTTCATTATGGTTTATATTCATAGCAACATCATTTTGGTACTACTCATGTCTTGTTGTTAGATGCAAGAACCATACCGTGAGCTAGGCTTGGTGGTGGGTTTGGACATCTTAGGTATACTGAGGGTGATTGAATAGTTAGAATGTCAGTCTAATAGGTATAACATGTACTATATGATATTGAACCATTATCATTTATATTCTACTATGTTATTGCTTCTCATTCTTTTCTATTCTTGCCTCTCTTATGTTCGTGTGTGATTTTCTCTCATTCATTCCTTATTTGTTGAAGGTTATACCTTCATGTTTGGTTGTCCTTCTTGGGTGTCATAAACACTTCTGAGCCATTTGAGTAGTTGTGTTTTAACTAGGTTGGTTCAAATTCATCTAGACCTGTATGGGCAACTTGAATTTGGAAAATATCTTTGATAACCTCTTCATGTGAATTGACCACCTTGAGCTTCGTATCGATTTAGGATTCTGCTTAATCATTATTATGTTAATGATTTTTAGTACTTATTATTATTATTAAATGATTTATGTTTCTTATTATTATTAATCATCTTAAAGATTTTTTCAAAATTTATTTATTTTATGACTTTATTGTTAATAGTATTACTTTAATTGATTTATGGGTTTTGTTTATATATTACTTAATAAATTTTATTGATTAATATTAATTTAATAATTTTCTTAAATGTATTATTTTATTAATATTAATGTTTATTGATCAATTTAAAAAATTATTATACGAAACGTTTATACTATGTGACACAAGAAAATAAGAGAAGTGTTTATCCCCTATTTCCCTATGTCACGTAGTATAAACATGATGTATTTGGGTTCGAATAAATAATTTTTTTTAATACTTAAAACAAAATCAAGTCACCACCCCCTTTTACCCCATGTGAACTATTTGATTGGGATTTGATTCTGAAAAGAGGGGTTTTGTTATAATGATTGTGTTTAGGTTGATGTTTGAAGCTCAATAATAATTATGATCTGAAGAGATAGACTCTTTTACAATAGATTCTTTTGATTGTATGGAGTTTTATATTTGGTACTCTATTTATTTATTTATTATTTTTTGTTAAATCATGAGTGGTATTCTTTTTTTTAAAAATCATGTGTTAAGAATGATGTATAAACTATTGTAAATTATTTTTCCCTGTAGGGAATCACTTACTGGTTATATCATAAATAAAGTGACTTGGATAATATTTAAATCTTGTAAGAGATTACTTTTATGTCTTTATGACACTTATTTTGAGGAAAAAATGAATGGTTTTTTAATGTCTAATGGATATCAGTCTGTTATATTCCATTTCACCATTATAATCATTAAAAATTGAATTAAAAACTAATATAGGTATATTAAGATTTTAAACAATGAGACTTATCTTATTTTTTATCCATTCCTTGAATTACTCTATGACTATGAGTTTATCCTTCGTCTAGATGTGATGGTATAATTATTTACACATTTGAGTTTGTAAGAAATTTTTAGAAATGGAAATAATTATGTATATTTTAGTCTTATTGTACGAGGGGACCCATTGGAACAAACATATGCAAAACATTATCTTATTCATTCCTTGTCATAAACCAAATAATCAAGTTACCTATGTTATACTCCTATGGTTGGAGTGGGGGGGGGGGGTCTCAACTAGTAAGGTTAAAATTACCAGCCTAGATATGTTTATTGGGTTATTCCATTTTGGTTAAACGAGGTCACTTGTCTATTGTTTTTGGATCTATTGAATTTTATGAAGGAAATAATGTTTCTATAACTATATATGGTAAAATGATGCCAACTAAAATTCTTTTAATGAATGTAATGGCTTCTATTTTTTAACTGATTTAGTTATGTGATTGTTGTGAGTGGTCCCATTGGGTTTAATTATTTACAATTGGACAAGCCTCTTGGGTTGAGAAATAGACCCTGGAAAAACCCCTCAATCTTATGGATTAGATATAATAGACCTCAATTTACACTGTAAATCATCTCTTATCAAAATCCAATGTATGCTTTGGGCATTGCTCAAGGTGATAGGTTTGGTCAAATGTTATGGTTTTATGTTTCTACATTACTTATTTTTCCCTATTGATGGATTTTTAAATCTTTATTAGTGGATCAATATTATGTGTATACCTATTAACTCTCTTGAGTACTTGGTTGCCAAAAATCTCCACCACGATGATGGTTCAGGTGGTAAGAACCACCGATAGTTGTGCTCATAGAGCAGGTATTTAGGGGTGTTCTCCTTGTAGTGTTTGTCCTTATTCATTGATGCACTTGTATTGCATATGGAAACTTCCTCTTGTCCATTCCTATTAACTAATGACGTTGATGGGATGGATCATGGTCGGTTATCTATTTTATGTTGTGATTCCATGTCATTACATTAAGTAGTTTTGTAATATTATTACATTAGAAAAAGAACATTATTGGTTATGTTGTAGACATTAGAGAAAATATTGATGATAGTTGTATCATTCTCATATATTTAACCAACTATAATTATTCCTTTTATACGCAATTATGTTATACTCTATTTACAACATGAGTGGTACTGCGATGATAATGCATCATGTTATACTTGATCTTTATATATTATTGTATGTGCATGACTTAGTAATTTATTTATTGATGTTATGTAGGCATGAAATTTTAAAAAGTTTAATATTGGAGGAGTTGTAATGATAGTGTTTTAACATTGAATTTCTATGAAATTAAGATGGCTTTATCCTTTAATGTGCTAGAAATAGTGTGAGGTTGTAAACATCCTTGATGGAACTATGTATGTTTTAGATAGTTCTTGCAATGAACATTTATTTGGTGATATTCTCATACCATGGAGTGTCTATATAGTATATGGACTTACCATTTGTTTATGACAATAACATGATTATATCTAATTCAAATGATAGATATTGTTATTTTGAGACATGATTAGTAATGTGATAGACTTGGTCTTAAATCAGTAATAATAAACAAGTATACAATTTGTTGTGTGATTAAATGTATATTTCTTGTGGTTATTTTTATTATGATGTTTTATGAGTGCATGGTTTCATGTTTATAACCTTGACTGAAAATAAGTTGTGGAGAATAGATTATGCAAATATCCCATTGGTGGTCCAAGCAATATGTTTCATTATTACATTATGGCAATGAATGTCATTGGTCATAATACCCATGAAGTGAGCTAACTTATATTGCTTAAACAATAAAGCAATACAAATTAATGATCTTTGTATGTGGACCGACATTATTTATTTTAGATTTTAACATTAATGGTGTTATAGTGATTCAAATATATGGTATCCTAAAGTTTTAATAATTTGTATGTTTATAATGAACTTGATTAATGAAAGTTGGATATATGGTGATAAATGCTTAGATGAGAATAGATAGTCATTGGTTATATTATATATGTGCATGATTAAAATTTAAGCTTATCCTTGTCATTCAATTCTTGGTATACCTTATATATGTTTATTAAACAAATAAATGATCCTAGAATTGGAATAGGGATTTAATGAGATGAGGAAACCTTAATTATTACACTTGGTTATATAAATAAATGCTCCACCTCAGCAATGAGATACTAATTCTTCATATTCCTTAATGAACAAAAAATCTAATGCTTGAGACTAATTAAGTATTAAAATTTTGCATAGTTACACACATAATAATTACATGTCATGTGTTAGTTCCCAAGATTGCACTTAATAAATTGGGCTCTTATCAATTAAGAATGCCTTAGTCTAGCCTTGATTTTGGTATCAATGTCTAAATCATTTATCCATAGTTATATCTCTAAGTATTCCTTTTGAAAGGTCTAGTTCATGTATAAAATCACCAAGTCCTTTATCTTGTTTTTGTTTGGTGAAAATGTTCCTTCTCTTACACTTTTTGGACCTTTTGCATGAACATAATATCCAATGGAAATAGGTCTTCAAGATTTTTATCTTGGATAAAAAGTGTAAAGTCTTATTTCTATTTGACATTTTGTCTACTACAGAAGTTCTAAAAGAATACCATAACTTGTATTTTAGTCTTAAGTGTTTTCAGGTCATTTTCTTTAGAATTTTTGTCTAGAGAAAAAATTCTAAAGGGCACTTGCCCTTCGAGCATTTTTACTACACAAAAATCCCAAAGGAATTGTAAGGTCATTTTTCCCTTGTAATATCTAAGAAGGAATCAATACGTTTGGGAATTTTGCATTTCCAAAATTTATAAAAGTCCAAAAGGTTCAATTTTCCCTTGCAAAAGATCCAAAGGAATCAATTCCTTCGAACGTTTTGCCTTTGTAAAATTATGGAAGTGAACATTTGAATGTCAAAGGGTAATTTAAATGGTTTAAAAGGGAAATTTCAAGAGTTCAAAGGACCATTCCATTGGTTCTGAAGGGAAATTTTTGGAGATCTAAAGGACCCATTCCAAAAGGCCAAAGGGTATCTCTATAGTGAAAGTGCCCTTGACAAAAGTTTTGAAGGGTATAATGAAAGAGACCATTGATAAAATTATTATGAAACAAAGTGAAAAAAATAGTATTTCTAACATCAAATGAAGGCATCATAAATTTTTTTCATAGGTGCATAATGTCAATTTTAAAGCTACAAGGACTAGCCATTGGGATTCAAATGTTCAGCACAATCATGCAAGCATCAATTTTAGACACTATGAAGAACACATTTATTTCCAAATGGTGTAAATCCAATGGATCATGTTCACCTGGATTAGGATGATGTGATGGTGTGTGATTAATGTTGAATGGCCAAAAGGATTTAGGAAGCCCATGAGGTTACCAAGTGTTGAGCTTACGGGGTATATTTTGAAGATTGAGCATGATCAAAAGATCAAATGGTGTGACCTTATAATTTCTTAGTGAAAGATACCAAATATTAAATGAAATGCTTCTACATGGTGTCATCATGGTCAAAGTTAAACTAGGTGTCTACTAGGTACATATAAGTCTCACAAGGTTGCCACATGGCATACCCTTTAGGCCAAAGAAAAGGCATCATCTAATCATGATCCACTCCTCAAATCATGATATGATGGAGTGAATTTTCTCAACTTGGTTAGATTAGATGATGTATAGTTGTGCTTGAAAAGTCAAGGATCTTATGGGTAAATGTGGACATGATAAGTGGCATAGCTACATGTCACGAGGTTACAACTCAAGATTTTCATTGTGAGATCTATGACTCACATGCACTAGAGAGATGAAGATCCAATGATGTAATCCAGCATGGATTTTTCAAACGCTGAGGATTGCATGAGGGGGTGATAGTTATCTAAGATAGATATGTTAGTTGGTATTAGATCTATGTGGATGCCTAGTTACATGTAAGGTGGAATGTCAAGTGCTAATTTGTGATATTTTTTGTCTTCAAAGCTAAAATTGATAGTTGATTCATAAGGCATCATAAAGGCCTGATGAGCATAAGGATGTCTAACTTCTATTTCAAAAGTAATGGGATTTCCCTTATTTTTCAAAATGAATAATATTCATGTCCCAAAATTTCCATGATTTAAAGTTCGAGTAATAGGAAGGCATTTTCAAATAAGTTGCATATGAAGATAAAATTTGTTTGGTTTCCAAAGGATGTTCTCCCAATAGCTATGCAAGTGAGTGATCAAGGGGATCTCTAGGGGGTTCCACGTGAAGACAAAATCTTTTTGGTTACTCAATTGAATATCCTCCCTCTAAGGCTCGTATAAAAATCATTTTTAGCTAAAAAATCAAGTGATATGCTTGAAGTTTATTGTAGATCTTCATCATTTTCCCTAGATGTAGTTGCAAAAATGATTTTTTTATAGATATGGTGATGTTTTAGTCTTGAAAAAAAGATATTTTATTTTTGAATGTATATACATGGGATAGGAAAATTTTGTTATGCAATTTTTGAAAATTACATCCCATAGTCCTAAATTTTAAAAGGATTGAAAATGTATAAATAGGGTTTTTCTTCTATTTCATGGTGGGTCGGTTCTTATTGGTATTTTTTGATTTTTTTTAGCCTTTGATGTGTGTGTGTGTGTGTGTGTGTGTGTGTGTGTGTGTGTGTGTGTGTGTGTGTGTGTGTGTGTGTGTGTGTGTGTGTGTGTGTTTGTGTGTGTTTGTGTGTGTGTGTGTGTGTGTGTGTGTGTGTGTGTGTGTGTGTGTGTGTGTGTGTGTGTGTGTGTGTGTGTGTGTGTGTGTGTGTGTGTGTGTGTGTGTGTGTGTGTGTGTGTGTGTGTGTGCGCGTGCACGCGCGCACGCGTGTGTGTGTCTAGGTTGTGAAAAATTTAGGGATGAATTTTTGTGTGTAGACTTTGTCTCCCTTTCTAATGTTTTTGCATCTATACAACCATTAGCAAGCTTTAAGAGAATATTCATGTCTACCTTGTCAAATGAGCAATCTCACCATGCTTATCCCCATGGAAGCATTCTAAACTATTGATTTTCATAATATTTAATTCCAAGATTAATCGAAATGCTTGTGATCCATTTCCATTTCCTATTGGTGAAGAGTAGTAACATGTTTTTCAAGTCTTACTGATAAGACATCTGGGTTTGTGTTCATCACTAGTTATCATTTTGACAATAGATGTAGATTGTAAATCCTTTCTAAAAATTGTTTAGGATATGTTATTGAATAACTTATTAGGGCACCTTAAGTTTATGAATTTAGTAGGGAAGAGAATTTGAATGGTTAGTTTAAGTGTATGTCTTAATATTTCAATGATTATTTGGTGTTTTTTCACTAGCTTGTATTTGAGATTTTTTCCACATCTTTGTTAAAGAATGTTGTCATGAACATTGCAAGATACCCTCCTATTCGAGAGCCACCATCATAACACCTTCCCCTTTCTTAAAACTTAAAACTTGTCCTACCATACAAATAATACACCCTTTGCATATAATAAGTGGTATTTGCTTACAGATACATAAACATTATGTATTCAACATGTGTCTACATTTTGTGCATTATATCCCAACATTGCATCTTTTATTCGACCCCTGTGTTTTTTGAGATTATTTTGAATGACATTTTCAATCATAACTTCATCTATCTTTAATATCTTGTGTTTGGCCTATAACATTTACTCATTCTATGCGACAACCCTTCCCAAGTAGAGTGAGAAAGCTTGGTTATGTTTTGGTTTGATTTATGTTCCCTCATGCCAATGATTCACATGGATATTGAAATGCATAATCTCTTGATATGAGAAACCTACTCCTTAGGTCCTCTCACCTTGGTTCAAGTAGGGCTAAAAGTAGAAGGGAGTTAACCATACCCTTTTTAGGTTCCACTTAGTCAAATTTCTCCAGTCTAGTATATTCTTGATGACAAACTTTCCCCTGATTACAATGACATTCTATAGACTTTATCATCATTGTTTAACATTTATTTTTCAATTGTGCAATGGAAAATTAGAGAGGTGTAAAAATGGGAACCTACATCAAACTAGCACCATTATTAGGGATTATTTTAGAGAGCTAGATCCTTGATTATTTCACCATGGGATCTTGTCTACTATTACTGCATTGATTTTATTGTCATCACTTTAAACATCATATCACTTCACTGGAGGCATACCAATAAGTTTTTAACATTTTACAATCTGGCTTGTGTTGAGTATATTACAAAGAATTGTTAACATTTCATACTGAAAGGTATTTTTTCCCTCTTAAACATTATTTTTAAAATTCTAGTGTCTTTTGTATTTATCTCATTAAGCTTCAACAAGTCCATTTTTAGTCTGTATTAAAACATTTTTCAAACTATTCTATTCTATAAGTTTGATTCTAGTGGTGGCTCCAACTCCATTTTTGGTTTCATGAAAGATTAGTGCCTATGCTAAATGTTTGCTAAATTTTAGTTATGTTTATTATTGTTTACAAATCTAGAAGGACTGAGATCATGTTTCAAAGGTGACCCATCTAAGAGGCTTATTCCAACATTGAGAATTCCCCATAGAAGAAGGAGACAAGTCTAGAGGCCTATTGAAGGGTAAATTTCAATTACTCAAGACCATCAGGATCTTGGTAATATTGAAATCTTTGTTGACTTCCCCATCATTGAGGATTATCACAACTCTTCTATTGAATCTAAAACATAGTCCTATTTATTTTCTAGCTCCTTCTCAACCAACTAAATCCCCTTCTACATCTAATCTAATTAGTCCACCTCATTTCCCCATACCTCTTTGTCATTTGTTTTTGGACCTCTTATTGAACCAATCATGAGACATAGGGAATAGGAGGAGAATGCATGTCTAAATTCAATATTCCTAGATTTAGGCCCTTCAATTTTGATGAGAAGAAGGGATATCCTAATGAGGTTCCACATGAATTTAGAAAATGGCTCCCAAAATTCCAATGGAATAATACATTGAGCAGTGATCATCATTTGAGGGATTATTATAATATCATTAAATATTAAGAGATTGAATATGAGTATGTGTGTATTAGGTTTTTTATGCACCTGCTAGAGGAAGATGATTGAGAATGGTTTAATTCCCCTCTTGCTAGATGCATCGATTCATGGGAAGAGATGTAAACTATGTTGAGAATTTAGTATGGTGATAGGATTGATCCAATGTTTCTCTTTGATGAATTTGAAAATATCAAGAAGAATCTTAATGATTATGTGTAAGACTTTAACACACAGTTCAACAAGATCATGATGCAAATACCTAAAAACATTAGGCCTGGTGACATAGTATGCTTGATAAAGTACTATGATGCCTTTGATAAGAAGGAAACATATTTCTTGAGGGACAAGGCTCCCACTAGCTTGCACTTAGAATTTAATATGTCCATCTAGATTGAAAATGACATCAAGGCTATGGAAAATCCCTTAAACAAGTTAGTTGATGTGAAACTGGTCAATCTAAAAAAGACACAGCCCACAAAAATAACCGACTTGGAGGAAACTATTAAAACTTTGGCTTCTATTTTCAAAGAAATGTCTTACAAGTGGGTTAAATATAAAAAAAGGTGTCCCTCAAGTGTCTCAAAAATATGATAGAGATCCCAACTAGAATTAATCACAAAGGAGGCCTGATTTCCACCATAGAGATAATGATAAAGGAAAGAAGCCTACACACGAAGATAGTGTGGAAAGAAATCAAAATAGAGGGGTCTCAAAGGAACTGCTTGATACTTTAAATGTCAAGGTAAATGTAGTAAATTCAGATTTGGAGATTGATTGGTGTGATAAGTGTTTCCTACCAAACCCTGCTTGTGATACTAGTGAATAACTTGATAAATATCCAGATGAATCTAAATATGCATCATCTGATTATGAGATATTTATGGTTGATTTTCAAAGACATCAAGATGAATCAAATACCTTCACTAAATTTTTCATTGATACTACAGATGATCAGTTTTGGGGCACTATTGAAATGGAGAGTTTCCCAAATTTTGACTTTGCTTTTAATCTTAATGTGGCACAATCTTATGAATTTAATTTTTCATGATTTTGATAATTTATGCCCCATGAAGATCAAAAATTATTTTGGGGGTAATCCATTAGTTGAGGATAAGAAACTATTGATTAATTTAGTGGCTTCCCAAAAGAAGGAATACAACATGACAAGTAGGAAATTAGGTGATGCTCCTCAAGGTTCTACCACTAAAAATTCAAAGGCAAGGAATGTAAGAAAGGAATCAATTTTTTTTGTAGTAATAGCTTCTTAGATAGCACCTATGATGCAAGTTGCTAAGCATAGAACTGATCCTACTAGGAGAAATAAAATGCCTATGTTATCTAGCATCCCTAAGAGTGATAATGATGCTAGGCAAAGTCCACCTCTAAAGGCTTCTATCAAAGTTCCAAGTCCACCCCAGCCTGTTCCACCTCATGTCTTGAGTGACTATATTCTAGTTGAAGGTGTCTTTACCTATCCACCAAATACACCTCTTCCTTAGTATAGTGTATGTAATATGGCTCAAGTTTTGAGTCAAATCAAGATCCCCATATCATTTTTTGAGATATTATAGATAACTAAGCATAGGTAGAGGGCCTTTAAATATCAATAATTTGCTGAAAGGTTAGTTACGAATATTACCCTTAGCACCCACAAAAGAAGATTAAGAATTAGAAGAGGTTGTTGAACCTACTTTAGAGGTTTCTTTGGGGACTACACTAGTAAAGAGTTATATTAACATGGATATTTCTATATGACTCTACTAATTAATGGTTTGATTGTTTATAATTACATGTTTGATTTGGGTGCTTCTTGTAATGTGATACCCTTAAGTGTCTTCAATGAGCTTGGAGTGAAGATCATGTGAGCCTTTGACAAGGGTTATGTCATACAATCATAACAAGTTCCATCTTTTAGACAAGTTAAATCCTAGTGGTTCAGTTTGTAGTTCATTCTACTAAGTATTTGATTATGGATGTGGTAGTTGTAGACTACCCGCCTAAATGGGGGATGTTTTTATCATACAAATGGGCTGCCAACATGGGTGGAAGAGTAAAGATGGAGCTTTTCTATGCCACCATTCCTTTGGAGGGTAATATGGTCAAAATTTATTGAGATCCAAAACATTCTCTCAATGAAGTGTTGTCTATGGACATTGATCTTGGCAAATTTATTGGGAATTTTGATGTTAGTGAATACCCTGATTTTCTTGATGTTGAGCCTAAATAAGATGTATTCTAGAAGATGTTCCTTGATGGAACATTCTCCAATCTTGAAAATGGAGATGTTATTGTCTTTTATGCCCCCAATGGTAAAATATTTATTTTATTTCAAGCATTATTTTGAGTGCACTAAAAATAATGCCGAGCATGAGGGACTATTATTTGGTCTGAGGATTGACCATGAATAAGGTATCAAATGTGTAATTGTCAAGGTAAATTCTAGATTAGTGGTAAAAAAAGTCCACAATGTTTTTACCACAAACAATAAAATGTTAAAATAGTATCATAATGCTATTTGGGACTTGCTGGAGTTATTTGATGCATTCAACTTATGTTATCATGACGAGAGTTTTAATCGTGATGTTGAACAACTTATAGGGATAGGTGATCAATTTGACATTGTGAATACAAGCATTATCAATATCAAGTGGAGGTGCTTGTCAGGCCTTCAATCCTAGATAATGTTCATCATTAGCAAGTCCTTGATGATGATGAATAGATCAAGAGGTTTTAGACCTATGACGCTGAGTTCCATGATCAGCTCAAAAACATGGATTCTAGGGTTCACATCAATGATTGGAAATATATTACTCAGCTAAGTAAAAACACTATCCCTAGAGGTCTGGCCAACTTGGATGGACATTTTGATGGAGTGGATAGGATCCAATCAAGAAACTTATTCATCTCAAAGGATGTGATTGAGTGAAACTTGGGTTATCATGAGAATCTAAGGAAGGTTTAGTTGGGTACTCACCTAATTATAATAGATAAAAATTATTACATGCAATTTCCAGTAAATTACTAGGATTTCCTAGTGTGGTCTTATTCTAAGATGAAAACATATAAGCAAGACTTGTTCCAGCACATCATCCCATTATAGCTTGATAGAAAGACTTTTAGGTAGAAATAAAGACCCATTAAACCCATCTTGGCCACTAATATGAGGGAATATTTAAAGAAGCTTATGGATAGTGGTATCATTCAACTCATCAGGTATTCATCATGGCTAGTGAATTTGGTCCCTAGCAAAAAGAAAAATGTTGACATCTGCTTATATGTGCAATTCAAGAAATTGCATAAGGTTTATTTATAGCATAATTATCCCCTACCCAATATGGAGAACATACTGCAAAACATTACTAGATCAAAAATTTTGTCCACATTTGATGGATTGTGAAGATACAACTAGGTTGTGGTTAAGGAATTTAAGAGGTCCAAGACTACACTCATAATGTCTTGGGGAACTTATGTATATATGAGGATGCCTTTCAGATTGATATATGTTAGTGCAATGTTCTAGAATGCTATTGATGTTGATTTTTTAGGGATAATTAACATGTTAATTATTGTGTGTCAGGATGATATCACTAGGTACTCCAAGATATGATAAGATCATTTGAAGCATCTTGAAGAGGTGTTGATCAGATACAAGGAGTTTAAAATTTTGCTTAATCCCAAGAAGTACCACTTTAGAATGCAAAAAACCAAGTTTTTAAGACATATAGTATTGAAGGATGGTGTCATGATTATCCTCAAAGGGGTTGAATCCATTGGAAAAATGCCTATCCCATAGTCTATGAAATCAATTCAGTCTTTCTTTTGACAACTTAACACTGTGACGAGGTTTATGTCTAATTTTGTTGAAATCACTCTACCTATTACAGCCATGTTAAAGAAGGACCAAACCATTAAATGATATAAGGCCATTTAGGGATTCAGTGACATAAAGGGAATTTTAAATTCTACCCCTATTTTAGCCAATTTATATCAAACAAAGCCTTTCCAAGTATTCTCTTTTATGTCACCCAATACTTTGGTTGTTGTCATGTTGTAAAAGAATGATGAAGGCCATGAGTAGCACATAGATTTATTTAGAAAATCTATGCAAGGTCCTCAACTAAAGTAGACTATCATGGAAAAACAAGATTTTTCTCCCTTGAAAGTTGTCAAAACATTTATGATGTATATTTTGAGTTTGAAGATCATTTCCTACATCTCTCACAGCATGGTGAAGGATATTTTAGCTCATTGATGTATCCAATAAGAGGTGAAGGTGGGTCAACAAGATACAGGAGTATGACATGGACATTCAAACCACCAAGATAGTAAGAGGGATGGGTCTAGCCAAGCTTATATTTGAGATAAATTTACTAGTAGTTGAGGTAAACAACATTGTATTTAAAATTGATGATTCCTTGAGTCTATTTAATGTATCTCCATGGTATAGAGACATTTTTCATTACTTTCATAATTTAGACTATCCCTTTGATTTGGATAAGATCTAAAAAATAACTCTAAATATTGTGGCCTAAAAATGCCTCTTGACTAATAATAGATAGGTATGGAAGAATCCAGATAGATTTGTCCTCAAATGTGTGACTGAAGAATAGACTGTTGTCTTAATTTAAGACTTTCATAGTAGATTTTGTGGTGGCCACTTTGCACCTTAATTTATAGCTCATAAAACTCTTAGAAATGGTTATTGGTGGCCATCATTGTTTAAGGATGTTGCTTAGGTTGTTTGATGATGTGAGAAATGCAAGTACTTTAGTAGGAGGATGAAATCCTTAGGTTCTCTTCCCTTCCATCCTATGATGAATGAAGGTCTATTCAAACAATGGGGAATCGATTTTATTGGAGAAATAACTGATTCATCAAGAAATGGGCATAAATAGATCCTAGTTGTAATTTATTGCTTCACCAAATGGGTCAAAGCAATCCCTAAAAATAAAATAATGCATCAGGTATTCGTTGATTCTTTGTTAAATCAATTTTTACACAAATTGGGTATGCTTATCAAAATAATTACCGATAATGCCATGAGTTTCAAAGCCAATCCTTTGGTGGAATTTTGAAAAGACTATGGGATTTCTCTGACCTATGCTTCCAACTAAAATAATCTAGAGAATGGGCAAGGTGAATCATGTAATAATAACTTGCTCAAAATAATTAGACAAAAATTGGAAGTAAACAAGAAAAAGTGGGTTAAGAATCTGAAGTTTGCCTTTTGGGATGATAGGATTACACCTAAAAGATCTATAGGTAGAAGCCCTTTTAAGCTCATTTATGGATCTCAAGTAGTCTTTCCTATGAATTTTTAACTAATCACTTATCAACTCATGCAACAACTAAGAGATGATGAGTAGGTCCATCTCTATGAAGGAAGGGTGAACCAGATTATTGAGCTAGATGAAACTCAAATACTAGCTCATGGAAGACACCTTAAGTTTAAAGAGAATTTTAATAATATATTTTATAATAAGGTCACTCAAATAACCTTCCAAATAGGTGATATGGCTCTACTTTGGGATAAAAAGAATGAAGAGAAAGGAAAACATGGTAACTTTGATGCCTTGTGGATCGGTCCTTATTCCATTGACTGTAGGATTAGGGAGCATATTTTACTTTTGAGAGATTTGAATTGTGAAATATTTGAGTTTCTAGTTAATAGTAGACATCTAAAATACTTCCTTGATAAAAATCCATCTAAAACCATGTACTATATTGTACATTGTTTTGTTGCTTTATCTTTCCTTTATTGTTTTGTTGCTCCTTACTTTGGGCATTGTTTGTAAAGTTCTTTTCTATTATTTTTGTTGTGTTTTCATTACAGATCCTCTAAATCTATTTTTGTGAGTCTATCATGTTTTATATAATCCTTCATGAGCATTTGATTGAAAATACTACTAAGTCCTGAATCTATATCCCAATGGATTCACCTAGCCTTGTATTTTGTGTTACTTTGCACCCCCGAAGGGGGTATGTCTCCCCAGGAGAGATCTAGTGTTAGTGCCCAGTATTACACTGAAGTAATTGGGATCTTCTCAATTAAAAATGGCTAAGTCTTGCCTTGAGTTTAGTATCAATGCCTAAATCATTTAGCCCTAGTTCTATCTCCATGTATTCCTTTCGAAAGATCAAGTTCATGTAAAAATTTTCCAAGTCCTTTGTATTATTTTTTCTTGGTGAAAATGTTCCTTCCCTTAAAAATTTTGGGCCTTTTTCATAAACACAATATCTGATGTTAATAGGTCTTGAATCTTTTTGTCTCAGACAAAAATTTTGAAAACATAATTCCATTGGACATTTTGTCTCCTATAAAAGTTCTGAAAGAGTTCCATAATTTGTCTTTTCAGTCCTAAGTGTTTTCAGGCCATTTGTTTAGGTATTTTTATCCATGGAAATTTTTTTGAAGGGCACTTACCCTTGGAATTTTGCATGAAAAATACCCTAAGGAATTATAGGGTCATTTTTCCCCTCTAAAAAGCTTCAAAGAAGTCAATCCCATTGGGATTTTTTCCTTTGGAAAATTCCCAAAAGGTGCTTTTTAGAAGTCCTAAAGTGTTGTTTTGCCCTTACAAAATCTTTAAAGGAATCAATTCCTTCAAAAAAATTCATTTTCAAAATTATTGAAGGGAACATTTAATGGTTTCCAAGGGCACTTTCAAGAGTTTAAATGACCATTCCAATGGTTCCAAAGGGAAATTTCAAGAGATCTAAAGGACCCATTGTAAAGGGATGAAGGACAGTTCTATAGGGCAAGTGCCCTTGACAAAGTTTTCAAAGGGTATGATTAGAGATTATGTTGATCAAATTATTATGAAAAAATTCCCCTAAAGAAATTTTTTAAATTTTAGAGATCAAAGGGAATTATGAATCCCATCAGACTAGCAAGTGTTGCGCTCACACAACATGTTTTAAATACTGGGCATGTCTTGATAGTTCAATGGTGTGATCTAGTAGTTGATTAGTTAAAGAGACACAATATTAAATGAGATGATTCCACATGGCATGAGTACACTCAAATATAGATAAATTATTTGCTAGGTACACAGGAGGCCCATGGGGTTTTCATGTGGCATACCCTCAAGAGAAATGAAAAAGAATTATCAAATCATGCTCCACTCCTCAGATCATGATCGAATGGAGTATGTTTGATCCCCCTAGTTAGACTAGATGATGCATAGCTAAGTTTGAAAAGTCAAGGATCCTATAGGTGAATGTGGAGATGATAAGTGCCATAACTACATACCACAAGGTTACAACACAAGCTTTTCATTGTGAGATGTATGACTTGCATGCACTCAACAGATGAAGATCCAATGGTGTGATCCAACATGAACTTTTTAAAAGATAAGGATTGAATGAAGAATTTATATGTATCTAAGCTAGATCCATTGGTAATTTTTAGATCTATGCAGATGCCCAATTGGATCTAAGGATGAATGTTAGGTGTCAATTTGTGATAAGATTTGTCTTCAAATATAAAATGTACAATTGTTTCATAAGGAATGGCAATCATCCAAGGAGCAGAGGGATGTCTAACCACCATTTCAAATGTAATTATCTTTTCCTTAGTGTGCACAATGAAGAAGATTCATGTCATAAAATGTATATGATTTGAAGGTCAAGTAACAAGAAGTGTTACCAAATAAGTTACACATGAGGAAAAAATTATTTGGTTTTAAACGATGTTCTCCTTCAAACTATGAAATTTAGTGATCAAGGGGATCTCTAGGTGGTTTCACACTAAGACAAAATTTGTTTGGCTCCTCAAGTGAATATCCTCCCACCAAGGCTCATATAAAAGGCATTTTTTAGTTAAAAATTCAAGTGATATGCTCAAAATTTATTGCAAGTCTTCATCATTTATTGTAGTGGTAGTTGCAACAATGATTTCTTGCAAGTATGGGGATTTTTTAGGCATGGAAAAATAATATTTTATTGATAAAAGCATCTAGATGTGACTAGAAAAGTTTGATATTCAATTTTTATGAATTGCAACCCATAGTCCTAGTTTTCAAAAGGATTGAAAATGTATAAATAGGAGCTTTGTCTTCTATTTCATGGTGGGTCAATTATTGTTGATAGTTTTTTTTTTTTTTTTGGTATAGCCTTTGATTTTTAATAAGTCTAGGTTCTACAATTTTTTTGGATCAAGTGTTGTGAGTTGGCTTTGTCTCCCTTAATAAGGTGGTTATATTTGTACATCCATTAGCAATATTTTAGAGCATATTCATGTCTCCTTTGTCAAAGGACTAATCTCACCATGCCCGTCCCCTTTTATACATTCTAAACTACTAATTTTCATAATATTTCTTTCCAATATTAATGAAAATGTTTGTGATCCATTACCATTTCCTGTTGATAAAGTGCAACAACATGTTTTGGATGTCTTGATTATAGGACATTTGGGTTTGTGTTCATCACTTGTTATCATTTTAAGCATAGTTTAAGATTATAGATTCTTTTCAAAAATTATTTAGGATATGTTATTGAATAACTTGTTAGGGCATCCTAGGTTTATGAATTTATTAGGGAAGAGCATTTGAATGGTTAGTTTTAGTGTATGTCCTAATATTTCATAGATCATTTGGTGTTTCTCCACTAGCTTGTACTTGGGATTTTTTCTACATCTTTTCTAAATAATTTTTTCATGAATACTATAATATACTCTACTATTTGAGAGACACTAGCATACAACCTTCCCCCTTTTAATAACTAGAAACTTATCCTACCCTACAAATAATATGCCCCTTGCATATCTTAAGTCTTATTTGTCTACAAATGCATAAACATTGTGTATTTAGCATATGTTTATGTTTTGTTATTTTAACCTCTACATTACAATATTTTATTCCACCCTTTTGTTGTTGGAGATTCTTTTGAATGAAATTTGCAATCAAAACATCATTTATCTTCAACAACTTGTGTTTGGCCTAGAATATTTGCTCATTCTATGTGACAACCCTTCTCAGGTGGAGTGAGCAAGCTTGGTTATGTTCTAGTCAGATTTGTGTTTCCTCATGCCAATGATCCCGATGGAGGTTGAATAAGATATTCTCTCCATTTAAGAAAGCTACCCCTTAGGTCCTCTCACCTCGGTTCAGGGAGAACCAAAATTAGCAGGGAGTTAACCATACCCTTTGTAGGTACCTCTTTGTCATTTTTATCCAATCTGTTCCATTATTGATGACAAACTTTCCCCTTGTTACAATGACATTCTAACAAAATTTTCATTATTATTTTAGATTTCTTTTCAAGTGTACAAGGCCAGATTAGAGGTGTGTAAAATTGGGAAACAATATCATGAACGCCTATGTTTTTTAAGTAACAAGATATGATAACTAAAGCTTATGTAAGAAAAATTTAGGTGTAGGCTACTATGGTTGGTTTATAGGATGGTTATTACTATATTTTGAGGAGTGATTATTCCCATTGTCTGTTGTATTCTTTTTCATTAGGGGACTCATGTGTGTGATGTCACCCACCTTGAATCCAATATATTCTATGTCACCTCATTTACGTAAGAATATTTATTTCTTCATGGAGTGACATCTTGTATGTGTTACCTTCAAAAATTAAGAAAAAAAAGACATAATGTTATCCTAAGGGACCTTGGATCATTGTATGGTTATCAATGGGGGTAGGACAAGGAGTAGTCCTCACTTGGGTAATTCCCGTAAAGGTTTTGGATCCTTTAGCTTACGCCGTGTTGGATTTATTAGTGGGTTAGAGATCTCCACTCATTGATCTCACAATGTGATAAGGCTTTCATAAGCAAGATAAGTTAGATGGACCTTTATGTTTGTATATTTTTTACTTTTATACTTTTACTTTTATATAAATTACATAATCAGTCATTTTGTATATGATTTATGCCATTCTAGTTGATCATAACCTTATCCATTTGGGACAATTGGGATGATTGTTAAGGGTTATTAGTACTACATTAATTTTATGCAGTGGGACCCTTGGTGTTCCATGGGGTACTATGTAAATTAAATAAAAAAATAAAAAAATTGGGTTATTTCACTTTAATTCATAAATAAATAAATTAAATCAATATGTGCATTCAAGTGAATAATTAATTGATTATACAAAATAGTAATTTCAATTTTAAGAAATGAATATTATTTAAATGTATCATTCAATTGGACTAAAAAGCTATTTATATTACATTAAACTTCACCAACATTAAATTATCATTCAAACCAAAAGCGTGAATTAGAAAAGGCTTATCATAAAGCCTTGTAACAGAGAATCCATTTACTCTCTTTCATAGAATATTAAGAAGAAGAAAAAAAACACATTCAATTCTTTATAAAAAGTCACATATGGACTTTGAAAAAAAAATTATATGCAAAATAAACTCAAGATACAACCCTAAAAGTGGCTTTTAGGTTTATTTTATCGAGAGAAAATAACACCATATTTACCTTTTTACTGTTGTTTTGTCATTTTTTTTCCATTTATTGTAAAAATTGCACTATGTATTTGTTCTAACTTTTAAAATTAATCTAAGTTCGACAATTGAACACTATAATATTTCACATTGAATTATTAGTATTGCACTATGTATCTATTCCTGGATTTGTTAAATGTGGAGCCAATTGAATCTAATGGGAATCTAGAGTCTGATGGCAATATGGATTGCGAAGAAGTAGAGTATAAATTATAAAAGAAAGGAGGGCATTGAAGATATTGGTATGGAAAGAGGAGAATGAGTGATTGAAAAGGACAGTATTTGATGTAGTGATAAAAATTGAGATACATAGACAGATGTTTAATAATTTGAATATACAGATCTCACAGTCGGAAGAGAAAGTATCAGGGTGCAGCAAAAAGAAGAAAGTTGGGGATGGAAAGAAGAAAAGAAACACATTTGCAAACAAAATAATTTCTCGTCCAAATGAGAAGAGGAGGAGAAAAACGGACAGGTGTCTTAAGAATGGCTTCAAGGAGGATTGTTTCTGACACTCCACCATGTTTTCAAATTGGTTGTCCTAAAAAGAAATTGTATGGGTTGGGTTTGTATATGTTATTTTTTGATGTTACTAAATCTATTGTCCAGGGAGTGAAAGGGTAGTTCGTAGGAGATGGAGGAGGTCGTATGTATGAATATTAATCTCTTTATATATATATATGAATGATAATATTAATTAAAGTGGGTGTTACAGTTATTATTTTTCTTATTGAAAGATATTTCAAAAAGAAGGGAACCGGTGAAAAGAGTTCAATTTGTTAAGGACTCGATCAAAAGAAAATCTTCCTCTTTCTCGCTCATAGAAACTCTCAGACAGAGTTTTGGTCACAAAAATACTCCTAATTAAATGCCTTGTTCTCTTGTATTGTATTCATTTTGTTTGCAATATTGCTTCTACCAATTCAGAAGATATTATTCGACGGATACTACGATTTGATACATTTTTTTGTAGTAGACAGTAAACAATGGATATTGTTGTTGTGTGACATTTTTAACCCTTTTATCAAGTGCTGAAGATTGTCCATGTAATAAATTGGATTCTCTACTGTTGTTGGCATCTCCATTATAAACAAACACTACAATCCTTTGAATTCAAGTTGAACAGTGAAAAAAAACAAACTCTAAAGTCGTTGAATTCAAGACAGAAACAGATAAATTGAAGGCAAAATGCTTGAACCCTTCGACCTGAAGCACAAACCCAGAAATTGAAAGAAAAAAAATTGGCTTCCAAACAAGCTTTCTAGCCACAAATAAAGACTCTTCTCAGCTAAAAGGGTTATGAATCCAGTAAAAAAATTTCAAATGAAATAAAAAAAACTTACAACGTGGTGAAATATCAGATAATTCATTACATTAGGTGAGGTTAAAAGCAGAATTTGGGGTGAGAGGGGTTCAAACTCTCGGCTTTTGGATCACTCAAAGCAACTATAAAACGTACGTGCTAACCAACGGCAACACCAACCCCAACTCGAAAATGGAATATTCGTCGGTTTTGTCTCTTATGAAACGAATCTGCATGGGTTACGCATTATGTAGTTTATGACACGAAGATTTTTAGGTTTTTATAGTTTACGAGCATATGGAATAATTTGCTACAACCATCTAAGAAGTTTATTCTATTATAACAAATACAAAGAAAATTTACTAGACTAAGATACGATTTAAGGTAGTTAAATAAATAAATATATTGTATTGAAATATAAGATTTCAATTATTTTTGAAATAAATGAAATTAAAATACCACTTTAAAAATATCATAAAAATGTGAATAGATTATTATTCCCCTAAATAAATATTTGTAATTTTTTTTAAAATCTTAATCGAAACCATATTCAATGAAAATAAAAGATATTAAATTTTCTTATTATAAATCATGAAAGCAAGAGAAAAAAGTTGTATTTCATCATTATAATATAATCTAATTGAGAATTTTATTGATGTAATAAAGTTATATTAAGAATAATGTGTTCTTATTTGTATTAAGAAAGAAATGCTACAAATAATTATTTATACATTTCTTCATTAAATATTTCATAAAAATATAATAGAAAGATAGTATGACAATAAATAATGGAACATACTTTAAATATTATACTAATATGTTGATTTATATTCAAATTTTAAATTAAAAAAGATATTTAATTTATATTATAAAATTTAATGAAAAATATATTTCATTTAAAATCATAATTATTAAATATTAAGATGGTATAGAAAATTGAATTTCATTTATTTTAAATTGTTAAATATTAAGATGGTATATAAAATTGAATTTCATTTATATATATTAAACTAGTGTTTAAAAAAAGTTGAGATCCTTTAACATGTAGTGCTCAATAATAGAGTATACAACATATAAATTGAAATATTTTATATTTATTCAATGGAATATAATTATTAAAATGCATATGAATGTGTCATACTTAACCATGAAGTATAAATAGTATAAGAAACATTATACTGATACAATCAAGTTAAACTTTAAAAGTTAAAAGATTAAACAAAATATTTTAAATAAGATACAAAAAGTACAAGCTAAAAAATATTATTCAAAGAAAGAAACTAAAAAAAATGTATATTTCATTTTTTTTTTTGAAGAAATAGAATCAATGAAATGTGAAAAAATTCAACATATCAATAAATAAATAATAAAAAACATTTCAATGTTATTATAAAAATAGAATAAATGAAATGTGAAAAAAAAATCCTACATATAATCAAAAATAGATAAGACAAACCAATTATAAAATCAGTCACTATCACATAATTTTTAGTGTCTTTAGTTTTTTTTTAATATTATTTTTTACAATTCATTTAGAGAGTTATTTTTCTTAAGTATTAAATTTTTAGATTCAGACATTAGTAGTTTCTTTTAAGGCTTAACGAATTTTGTTGGAATAAGATAATTATTACCTTTTTGAATTTTATTTTTTTGATTTTTTATTATGTAATTTTTCATTTGAAATTTTGGTCTTTCTCTATTTCTTTCATATTCATTTTATTCCTGGGTCACAATTCACTCTATACTGACATGTGAAATGATCATGATTGATCACTTTGTTTATATCTTTTTTTACATCATTATTTTGCACTTTATCCACAAATAAACATGATTTTGACATATAAAACAATCATGTAACATGTTTTACCATTGAAGTCTTGTTCTTTAGATCTTTGTCATTAATTCTATGAAAAATCATAGATCTTTAACCCACATACTGATCTTGATAGCCTGATAAATGTTATGCCTTGAAAACAATTATATTTTTATGGAGAACTTAAATGAGTGCAATTGTGACACATGGTTACAGCTCATTTTTTTCGGTTTTCACTTAATTGATGACCTATATTTGTTTTTAGGCCCTAGAGTAGTGTATGGAAGACGTGGCAGTGAAAATGATGTGAGGAATAGGTGTGCTGACCATGGCGGTGATATCCAAAGAGGCAGTGCTGGCGTACGAAATAGATGGAAATGATGTGTCACACACATGGTATGTTCTCATATGTCTAGGAGTTGGAAGCAGGAAGGACATTTTCTCATTGATTTTCAAGTTGGAAGGATATGGTCAACCAAATCATTAATTTTTTTTAATGGCTTAGCTGTTTACCCTGTGGGGCATAAATAAGCACGATTGAGACACATGGACTAACTCTACTTGTCCGAAAGTCAAAAAATAAAAAAGGGTCTTAAGTGTTTGTCTTACGGGACACATAGAAGCGAGATCAATAAAATTGGAACAATCCTATTCAATCGGATGATCGCGAAGGCTAGGGATTAAAAACCTATGGAGCAAAAACTAAGGAGGAGTGTGATCTAAAAACGTGGATAAATCTCATTTAACGAAAGACTCATGGATGTGAGGATCTAGAAATTTTTAAAATCGAGCACATAAAAGAGCATGATGCAAACATATGTATAGATCTGATAAGCCCAAAAAATCACGGCCTAGCAATTGAGCATCAATAACTTTTGATAAACATAAATTCAAATAGTCATTGCAGTGAAGTCAATAAAAAAGTCATTTTACCTCAACGTTCACAATTTCAAACCTCAAGTTTACATAATATGTCCAAACAAATATTTATTAGTATTAATTATACATTATATAAATGGTTCAATTAGTCTTAGAAAATCATAATGTTTTGAAACAAGTTTATTTTGATTGAATTCAGATCATAAAACATAGAAGATAGATTGTACGACCTTAAAAATTTATCTCAATTTCAATTATATTGAAATATTGATTCAAGTTGCACATCAAACATGAATCCATGCCACAATATAATCAACTTTCAAAAAGTGCTTATCCATCATTAACAACTGAAAATGCCTAATCTATTATATCATCACCTTAGAAGATGCAACCCCCTTTATAATGTAAAAGGTCATATAAATTTAAAAGCTATTTTAAAAACTGGTTTGATGTACAACCTAGGTGCTCATGTCTATATCATATATTTCCATTTATATATTATATAAAATAAAATCCAATAATAATTATTGAATATTAATTTTATCATGTATACAACATGGACTCTCGTGTGTATTTTATATTGAATACTAATTATTATATAAGTAATACATACATTCAAATAAATTTCATAAACCATTATTATTTCTAAATATTTATATGAGAATATATAATTTAAACTTAATATTACTTAGAAATTATTTGATATTAAAATTTAAAATGTGTCTGTCAAATGTTCAGTCAACATGATTTTTATAATAATATCAACTTCTTTCATATATTTTAATTATATTAATTTAATTGTATTAAGGGAAAGTACAGGTTTTATAACGATCTTTTAACCAATAAATAACAGAAAAAGATAAAGCGATTAAGCACTCACAAACTGCTTCTACCACCGACTAACTTAGAAATCAAATAAAACCAGACATCCATCCCAAAAATGGCTAGTAAGAAAAAACCTTCATCTAACACGTGATATAAGTAGATCGGGAAGGGCATTCTTCCACAAAGTAAAAACATTCTTTTTATTAAAGCTACCGTAAAAGTGGTCAAATGAACTTTTTGAAAGTTTCTATGGAACCAAAAAGGCAATACCGCATGATCAATGTGTTGTATCAGTGTTTCATGCACTAAACGCATGCCAAGATGAACAAGTAGGTCTTTTGAGATGTTTATGTTAACCTGTATTCTAAAAAACATAGTGTGGGATGCCAAGGTAGTGGTAAGATCAATCTATAAGAATTCACCTAGGACATTATCAATGGCCCTTAATCTAAATTCTCCTCAAAGGTGAAAGGGTAGATAAAGAATATGGACCCATCTGGGTCTGTGAAAGATTCAATAATAGAGTTGAATCTTGGAAACTATGGTTTCATAAATAGGATATGTTAATCTCAAAACTAAATTTGATCATTGATATTATCCTTATATTTTAAAAGAGCAAATAAAATAAAATAAACTAAACCATTTAGAACATGGAAATATTATCCTTATATTTTAAAAGATGAAATAAAATAAAATAAACCCTTTAGAACATGGATATATTTCCAGCTTAACTATCATATGGGATGGCCATGGTCTGAGAACCATGCATAGAGCTCGGGAAGAGATGGCCAGCTGTTTTCTAATAGGAAGATAACTCCCGTTGAGGAGAATAAATTTGAAGTATCAAGTATTTCCTCTTTCATTTTATCATCAGAAGAGACAAACGGGTTTAGAGAAGTAAGTTTCAAGCGTTCCCTTTTCTACATGGAAGACTTTCCTAACACAAAGGCATCAAACGGCTTACGGCATAGGGAACCACGACCATGGTGAAATACATTTTAATTATATAATAAATAAAATTAATTAATTGAATTATTTTACATTATAAAATTAATAAATATTACATTCAAATAAAAATTCAATATTAAATATAAAGTTCATAAAAAAGCTTTGTTTTTAAAAATTTATATGAAAATCTATTATATAAATTCAAATTTTTTTAAAATGTATTTAATTTTAAAATCTATAAATAAATTAAAAAAAACATATATACATCAAATATTCATTCACAATGACTTTTATAATAACATTAAAAACTATCATATATTTTAATTATGTAATACATAAATTTAATTGAATTTAACTATTTTCCATTTTATTATGTATTTATAATAATGTCAAGAAGTATCCTGTAGTTTGATTGTAGAATATGAATTAATTTAATATACTTATTTATATTTTATTTCATATAATAAAATTACTCTTATTAAATATTTTGTATGATAAATTATACTTTCAAAAATTTCTGTTGCTTTCCCTACTTTCTAATTAAAAGCTTGTACACATTCAAAAATTAAACATGTGAACTTTGACGATTAATTTTTATTTAATCTTATTATTACGAAGATGTTATAGTGTTTATGTCTGTTAAAAAAAAAGTGTGTTAATAATTTGTAAACTTTTCAACTTCAATTTATCGATTTATATTTTACTTTGATTATTTTTGATATTTATAATATTAATTACAATATTACCCAATTGCTCATAACCATAAAATGAATATTTAGGATTGTTGATTAGTTTTGGTAGAAGTCACTTAATGTTTTGATTTGTTTATTCTCAAAATTTAAGTAACTATAAATTTTTCTATATGCCACATGTAAAGTTAAATATTTATAATAGAAAATATATCTATTCAAATGTAAATAAATAAGGTTTATTTATTTTCAAAATATCTTTAGAATATAGAGGAAATTATGATACTTAGTACTGACAATAGTAAAAAAAAATGGTCATTTAAATCACCATATTGTTTGATGTGGCCAAGTTAGCACTGTCATAAAGTGTAGACATCACAAATCTTATTTACCTCTTGATTTGTATGAATGTATTGAATATTTTTGATATGTACCATTAAAATATGAATGGAAAATGATTTTAAAGAGTATTTATTTAATTTTTATTAAATATTGAATCTAATTTAGCATGATTTAAGGATTTTGAGGCCATGAAATCTAAAATTTTCTGATCT
>JARHVA010005326.1:940000-945000 GCA_037957365.1 Torreya grandis
GATGATGATGACATTTACAAAATTTGATTTGTCATCAACATTTTTTTCATATTCAGACTCAACTGTTGGGTCATCCAAGAATACATGTTCCTCTATTAGGATGACACCATTTACCTATATAGAGGTGAAAATTGATTATGTATATGTTTTAATCTTTACATTTGTTATGACTGTATCTATTTACATATACATGTTGATGAGTGATGTGGGATATGATTTATCTACTTTTGTGTTTCGTGCTTATATATATGTGGGTGATCTACCTCTCACAATTTTTTGTCTAGATGGTGCCTAACCTCCCTATCCATAACAATATCATTGAGAGTCTTTGCCTGCGACTCTAAAGTTGTCACATTTTCTTGTTCTCTAATTATCTCTCTCATATTATGAGGGAACTCCACATATGTATGATAAGTATGGAGTAAAACATATATATGATTGATTATTCACACATAGAAAACTGCATCCCCCAGAATATTACTGAGTCTCAAATAATCCTCGCCTAAAAAATCCTAATAGAAGTTTCATTGATCATGCTCCACCACTAAGTGATTCACTCTTAAACCATATAACAAGATAAGACATTAGATCTCCAGTCATAGAAAGAAATAATAACTAAGTAATAAATTCCAAAGTAACATAGAAAGTAACTAGAGATAAACCAACTCACTACTTTATTTGCGTAACTTCATGTTGGTTTAGGTATAATTATTAATTGGTATTTATCTTATCATTCTCCTCCTATCATATTGGTTCATCTCTAACAAGTGTATATTCACCCTTGTTTCCCCTAAACATCATCTCCTCACCCTCTATCTTACACTTCGTTCTACATCTAAATATCTACATATTATGGTGGTGGTTGTACTTAATGTTGGCATCCTACCATAATTGCAAACTAGACATAGGATATTTTTTTAAATGTAATCCTCCAATCAATTCTCTCCCAATTTTTCCTATGATGGTAGTAGAGTTTACAAGTCATTCACAAAATATCATAAAAACACCCTAATATAGTAGATCTACAAAATATATCATTATTAGTGTGTCTAGTACTCATGGAAAGTTTCTCAATGATGGTATACCTATCCAACTATATGTCCTAATGGACCCCACTATCCCAAGCTCTAACCCTCAATAGTAATGGGTCATGTGTTTGTACACTTAGCCCATGATGACTGTAGGGGTCATGTGCTCATACATCAAAGTATTACACCCAATTAACAACCTTACCTCTATCAAAAATCCTATATCAATGCCATAACCCTTCCTTTATCTGACAAGCCTAGTAGCCTAATTATAACCTTGAAAGTGATAATCCACTCTCAAGGGACTTGCAGGAAAATTAAATTATTTTCTTGACACATCCTATTTGGTGAATAAGTAAAGCAAAGGAATCTACTTGATGGGACAACAATCCCCAACTACACAATCCAAATTATCCCTATTATATATAGTGCGTTCAAATCATTAGTCATTAATATATCTATAATCCTAGTAAGCCAGTCATACTTCATCACTTTACTTCATTAAATGTAAGTCCACCTTTAAAATATAATTTAAAATATGCATAAATAATCTAAGTGAATATCGAAATTTCATCCAAAATGAATTAGTTATGAGGATCCATAACAAAGTTAAACCCCTAATTTTAGACAAGTAATAAATCAACAACTAATGTAGTCCAAAATGCAATATAACATAAATTAAAGATCTTGATCCATGTATGTTTATATTTATCAATTTGAAAAAAAAAATAAACTAGTATATTATATATTCCCTTTGACAGTTTTAATCCTATAATTTTGGTTTTGGTATAAGGCTTCTTTTCTAGCACTTCAATAGATGCCTTATCAATTCAAATCTAGGTGTATTTTCATGTTCATGCTTATCTTCTTCTTTTCGATAATGTGTCATTGTATTCATGTACTTATATAGACATATATTTTATATGTACAAATGCTTCTGTTGATTATTTTGGTTTACATATATAGAATTTGATGTAATTTATATAAAACTGAGGCCTTATTTGCATGAACAATTTATGCTTGTACTGACACTCCTAACTCTCTATCATCTAATAAAAAAATAAGCATTAATGTTGTAATATCATTTGCATAGGTGTTATTATAGGTATATATTATTTCTTGTAATTTTTAATTTTAAAAATAGACTTGTTCTAATAATTTTAGTACATGTGTACTTAGGGCAAATATAACATATGTTTATATATTATGTATGCAGGGTTGTCCAATGAAAGATATTAGTCCCAATAAAGTGGTGATTGGGGCAACTTTTCCTATTCCACTCATAATTTAGATGCCTATTCAGACAATTGAGCCTACCGTTGACTTGATTGAGCATGAAAAATAGATTGTGAAGGATCGTGAGCTTGTAGTAAGTGAGCATGTTCAAATGAGCTTTTTATAGTTTAAAATTAATTTCTTAATAATTATTTTAATTTATTTTATGTAATTTAATTATAATTATTATATTTGAATAGGCTCAGCTATAAGGTAGCTATGAGTGTAGGACCCATAGTCAGACCTTGGAGTAATCCAAGGAATAAGAGGGGTCTCCATCTACTAGCAGGGCATCCCAGGGAGTCTTCTTTAAGGAAAGCCAAAAACATGGCGCTAATTGATGAATAGGATGTCTTACACATGATATGTACTTTTTTGTATGCCTATGTGGCAATTGATGATTTTTTGGCATTGTATATGTGCATATGACATTCAACCAACATTAGATACTATGTTGGTAGTTGTAATTTTTTATTTGGTTATCATGGCCCAATCTATGTATTATTGACATTGGAAATGTATGTTCCTATATTTTATTCCTATGATGGCTTAATCTATCTAATTTATATTAATTTATAATTTCATTATGTGTTATTATATAGTATTAATTTTTTCTTCCAAATTATTATCTATATTAGATCTTGTATTTAATGTTATACATGCATAGATGAGGATTAGAAAATTATTCTTTTAATGCTATAAATCTTGGATCCTACATATTTTTTTAATTAATGTTTTTATTTCATTGTGCATAGTGTAAATGACTAATTATACCATTATCACTTAGGCTTAATGGCCTTCTTCTTGTACACTTTTGATGCAGATCTTTCTCAAATGCTTGCAAGTGTTCAGGATATTAATCAAATATATGTTTATCTAATCTTATGTATTAACTTATTTTCTACCTCAGGACTCCTTATCCTACTCATAGAACACAATTCCAACTTGTAAATCCCTCTCTCTTTTATCTTTTCTCAGATTTTTCTCTTTAGCCTTTGTCTTGGCTTGTAGCCCTATTTTAAGGAAAACCTCTTATTTTGTTTCATACACAAACTCTTAAGATAAATATAATTAGGGTTTTTAAAACCCTTTTCCATACCATTACCTGACACAAAATATTGGATTAGGTTCCTTTGTCAAATTTATACCTCGAGGCTTACTTGACACTCTAATTAACCCTCCAAATTGATAAAGCTCCAAGTTTTGATCATTATAGAGACGCATTGACCAAACCAAAACTATATTTCACCACCCTTATTTCCAATCCAAATTTTAAATTAATTTTGGTCCTAAATTCTTCAGCTAAGTTTAACTTTCTTCTTTAGCCTCTTTCTCACTAGGTCTCTTAGGTTAGTTGACTACCTATAGGGTAGTACAGTATGGAATATATAAGCTAAAAGTATGAAAAAAATTTATTCACTTAATAGACCATAAAACACACTATATTAAAAATTTTAAATTTCTTTTAAGGGTTCAATCTCTTCCTATGGTCAAAAACCTAAAAGTTAGGGTTTGTATCAATTGTATAGGCCAAGACTAAAAATAATTCCATAAAATGTCCAACCAGGACTTTCAAGATAATCTAATTCTTGGATTAGGTATATACAACATTATTCATTATATTTTTCCATGAAAGTTTTTTAATTTTTAATTTCATCATTGTTTTTTTCCATTAAATTTTATTCATTTATTGGCGGTGAAACATCATACATAGACTCATCATCAACAAAATCTAAAACATAGAACTTTGAATGTGAACATCCAACATTAACTAATTAATTATTTTCTATTTTTATTATTATTCATTTCATTATGGTAAATTTCATTATTATTCAATTCATTATGGTTAATTTGATCATTGCTTAATTCTATACCATCAATTGGCTCATTATCTATGGCATTTGGTTCATCAAGATTACGGTTTGAACCTTGTTTACCATGAACTTTTTGCATTAGTATCTTGTGTTTCTATTTGAAATATTTTAATTATTCTAGTGTTTTTTTATTCATCAACTTCTTTTTCATCTTTGAATGTGATTTGAAACCTATAAAAAAGGACAATTGACAAATTTTCAAAGGTGGGGTCAAGCACACATGTATGAAAATCTAAAAAAAGTTTATAGAGAATGTTTTTGGGGATATAAGTTTAGATTTGGGATAGAAATATTCATTGATAAATGATCTTATCATTAAAATAATAAAAACATGATCATGTTATATATAACAATTACATTATTAATTAAAATGATCACATTGTGTTTTCTACAAGGTCCTAACACATCCAGCCTATTGAGAAGGTTATATAGACAATAATGCAATTGCACTATTATTGATATAAGCTATGGGGTTGGAAATTGGAAATGAAAACTGAGTGTTACCTTTGTTAAGAATAATGTGATCATGTTATTAAATAACATTATTGCATTATACTTAATGTAGATAAGGGATTATGGTTTGGGAATTAAGGTAAATTAGTGCATAAGGTTTATGGATTAGGGATTACAATTTATGTTTTAGGACTTAGGGATTATAATTAAGGTCCAAATTCAAGTGGTATGACTACTAATACCTTTCCCCTAGAATGGATTGGCTTGATGGATACTAGTATCACTCCCTACATGACATCCCATAGTTTAAAATTAACATTGAGAAGGAAGGGAAATGGCTCAAAATAAATTTAAATGACATGTGCATTTA
>JARHVA010005326.1:950000-955000 GCA_037957365.1 Torreya grandis
TTATCTAATAAATAAATATATAATAAAAATATAGTCATTAAATATTTTGTATGATAAATTATACTTCTAAAAATTTATGAAGCTTTCATAGCTTCCTATATTAAAAACATTCAGACATTCAAAATTAAAAATAGAAATTTTGATGATTAAGATTTATTTAATCTTATTATTATGAAGATGTTATAGTGTTTATGCATGTGTGTGTGGGGCAAAAAAATATGTGTGAATATTTTGTAAACTTTTCAACCTCAATATATCGATTCATATTTAACCCTAATTATTATTGATATTTTTAATGTACATTACAATATTACCCAATTGATCATACCCATAACATTAATAATTAGTATTATTGATTAGTTTTGGTAGAAGTTAATTAAATTTTTTATTTGTTCATTCTTCAAATTTATGTAACTATAAATTTTTCTATTTGCCACATATAAAGTTAAATATTTTTAGTAGAGGATATATCAATTCAAAGGTAAATAAATAAGGTTTATTTAATTTCATAAGCTCTTTAGCAGATAGAGGAAATACTGATCCTTAGTCCTCACAATATGAAAATAAATTGGCCATGTAAATGACCATACTATTTTATGTGGCCAAGTAAGCATTGACATAAAGTGTAGACATCCCTTACCTTATTCAAATTTTGATTGGTAGGAATGTATTAAATATTTTAGAAATGTACCATTAAAATATGAATGGAAAATGATTTTAGAGAGTATTTATTTAATTTTTATTAAATATTTAATCTCCTTCAACAAGATTTAAGGATTTTGAAGCCATGTGATCTTAAACTTTCTGATCTTAATTATTTTCCCCTTATTTCTTTATAATTTATAATCAATTTAAACACATCAATATATTCAAATTTATTATGAAAATAATGTATATATATATATATATATAATATATATATATATATCTGTATATATATATATATATATATATATATATATATATATATATCTGTATATATATATATATATATCTGTATATATATATATATATATATATCTGTATATATATATATGTATATATATATATATATATATATATATATATATATATACATATATATATATATATATATATATATATATATATATACATATATATATATATATATATATACATATATATATATATACATATATATATATATATATATATATATATATATATATATATTATATATACAGATATATATATATATACATATATAATATATATATATATACATATATATATATATATATACATATATATATATATATACATATATATATACATATATATATATATATATATATATATATATATATATATATATATATATATATATATATATATATATATATATATATATATATATATATATATATATATATACACATATATATAATACTTATTTATGATTAAAGATCATCCTATGTTTTAATATTTCCCTTTCAATAAATTGGGTATTGCTCCCAAAATTTGAAGTGAATTATTGAACAGGTGTTTTTTCTATCTACAATATTCCAACATCAGGATTGATTGAAAATTCAAGTGAATTTTCCTTTAATTTTTTTTGACTTATTAGAAAAAAGACATTTTCCTATAAAATTAATCATATCACATGAATATTATCATGAATAATAAAATTAGCATGAAACCACTTAATCGCCTTACCCATGTAAAAATACTTAAAATTTATAATCATAAGAAAGAAAAGTTACAGATGTTAAAAATTAAATAGGTAAGAAACCCTCACTTCATTATCCCCTCTTTAAGACATATAGATTTAGTACTTTTAGTGCTACAAGCACATATAGACAAAAGACAAGGAAAGACATACACATATTATTGGTGAAGGCATACCCATATTATAATTAAATGTGAAACAATAAGGGTAACGTGGGAGTGCCCTATTTAGATTTAATGTTAGCCATAGGATAATTCACATAACCAAGAAAAGATAAAATAAAAAATTTACCAAGGAATTGAGGTTATATTTATATATTATATTGTTTCCAGAAACAAAACCAAAAAGTGTAAGTGTAAAAATCACATGAAGGGGTAATAAATAATAAATGTATGTATTTATACATGACATTTTTTACATATAATCATAAATATTATTTATATTATTAATAATAAATAAGGTATAAATATAAATAATATATTAATATATATTATAATTTTATTCTTTAATAAAATAAAGAAATCAAAATTTAATTAAATTAATTTTCTTTTATATAACAATTTGAATTTTTAAATTAAATTAATATTATTTTCCATTAATGTTATTTTTATTACTTTATTTATTTATCTATTATAATATTATGTTTGTAATTCTGAATTAGTTAAGCCCACCATTGACTAGTGTGGAATCCAGCTCAGTGCACATTATGAGGCTTGAGTCTCTAGAAGGATACAATAGGAAGAAACAAAGGGAATATATACCAAATAAAAAGAAACCTAAAAGATAGAATGAACAAAGCAAAAAAATAGGAGAATATCAAACCAAAAACTTACTTAAACATAATAAGTAGGAAACAAAACAAAAATGCCCCATGAAACCTAACATGGACCTTTTTTATATTTTCTGCAGGTCCTAGACCCATGTTCATATTTTCTAGTAGATTTTGATCCCTTTAAAATATAATGGGAGTTAATGAATTTATGAAAATCAATAGGCAAGATGCAAGAGAATCCAACCAACCCATGGTTGAAGCCCACACTTGAAGGTCAACTAGGTCTTCCATTTCTATACATGGAGGGGTATCCGATTCAAAAATTGGGCCTTCTTATTGCCCCAAAACAAACTCTTCATAAAATAGTCACTAAAATTTATTTAAATATTTATTTATCATTATGATCTCTATATCTTTATTCCTAAGGCTCAATTCAATTGAGCATAGTTTGTCCTTTAGAGAACTTACTTCAAAAAAATAAAAAATATAAGGATAAGGATCCCTTAACTAAATTAAAAACAACCTAATTGGAAGCCTCCAGGAAACTTAGATCATAAAGGATGACTCGAGTATAATCCTTCATCTATAACCCAACCATTTCCTCCATCGGCTCTACCAAATTAACTTGTTACAAGATCACCTTTATTCTTAATTTGTCAACCTTAGCCATTTTGGTTCTAGTAATAGAAACATTCAAAAAGACCCATTGAATACTTCTCTTCCATTTATTTTCCACCAAACATAAATTTGAGATCAACAATAACTCTATTCTCCTATTTGGAGTGGAAAACTTAAACATCACAAAGATTAGTGATTGATGTGCCACACAAACCTTGTTGTTCCATTTAAATACCACCACATAATCTTCAAGAGAGTGTAATATATAAAATGGGAGACTTGCACTATAAATTTGTTCAAATTGAGTTAGGATCATTAAATGATGGGATATAAATAGACTAAACTTGGATTTGAGAGTGAGGTACAACATCACCTACTTGCATACTTCTAACCAAACCTCAGGGTTGTCAATTTATCTAAAGATTTTGTCAACTTATTTCACTTTCTCCATGGATTCAAAATATTTATAGATCCATTACTCTCTCATGGTATTTCTCTTGTAATATTTTAGGTCATGCATGAGTAACCTTATATAATTACTAATGGTTTACATATAAAACTCAATCTACACTCCCCTCATCACCACAATCTTTTATTTCTAGGCTTACATGAAGTACTTGGATAAATTGGGGCCATGTCCAAATATTATCAATATGAAATGTGTGAGTTTTCCCTTCTCAAGAATTACCCATATATTAGGGTTAAATAGAGTAGGACATTAGTTACACACTACACATTCCCAATTTAGGCATTTATCCCTCAAGGGATTTATGATCAGAAGTTGCCTCTTTGTCTTTATCCATTAAATACTCCTCAATGTAAGACATTATAACAAAATTGTATAACTTAATCATATTAACAACTTTAATGAAGAGTGAAAACCTGAAATGAAGAAGCATAAGTCCAAGAAAAAACCTTAAACAAAGTAAAAAAAAATGATATGCGAACATTAAATTGATTAACGATGGAAAGAGTGTCTTAGTAACTCATGATCCAAAAAATAAAAATCATGATTATAAAATATGTTATAATGAACCAAAAAGGAAAAAAATCATCTTGAGATGACATCAAGATGTGAGCTAAAAATTAATATTCCACAAGGGAAACAAATACTGACAAGGCAAGAGTAGTATGAAATTAATTATAATCAAATCCATCCCACCTAATGAATATTTCCCTCCTATGCCCATCCCACAATTTTTGAAATAACAATACTAAGGAAGGAAGGTTGAATTAGAATTTTAGCTGCCAAAAATTTAAAAAAAAAAAAAAACCAAATATGAGAAAAAAATTAAAATAAGTCTAAAAACATTTATTAAATTAGGGGTGCTACATCGATACCCAAGTAAATACACCTTGTAATTACCATATTAACAACAAATAATGACCTATTATATAGAAAAACAAATAAAACTTAGATAATTAATCATTTAGATCTAGATAAAAAAAAATTCCATATAGGTGATTTGAGTTCCTTTGGAAATTACCTTCTCCATTTCCATTTATAGTTTAATTTGATATGTTTGCTTCCCTTTTTTCCTCATTTCATCACCATATTCAATCTCCACTTTTGTAAGATTTAACTTTATGTGATAGATTCAAGATCTTGAATAAGGAGAATAATGTTCCAATTCATATTTTTTATCACGCTGCATTTGTCTAGAGGTTGAGAGTTGCTAGGAAACTTTAAGGTTAGCTAGTTTATCCTAAAGCAAGTATTTCAAGGTAATAAACATATTTACCTTATCCTTTCGAGAGGGGTGAGGCCCTAATCTAGACCACTCCTTAAGGGGGGAAGGTTTCCCTCCAAGAGAGGGTTTAGAGGAGTCAATGACCTCCATGTAAACGCTTCAGGGAGCTAGAAGGAAAGACTTAAACTCATACAAAAAAATATTATAAGAGATAATGAGATGAACATAG
>JARHVA010005326.1:960000-982500 GCA_037957365.1 Torreya grandis
CTTACTTATTCACACATAGAAAACCGTATCCACCAATATATTATCAAGTCTTAAATAATACTCACCTAAAAAATCCTAATCGAAGCTTCTTTGATCATGTTCCACCATTAAGTGATTCACTCTTAAACCATATAGCAATATAAGACATTAGATCTCTAGTCATATAGAGAAACAATAACTACGTAATATATTACAAAGTAACATAGAACATAACTAAAAATAAACCAACTCACTACTTTATTTGGGTAACTTTATGTTGGTCTAGGTATAATAACTAATTGGACCTCATCTTAGCATTCTCCTCCTATCCTATTGGTTCATCTCTAACAAGTGCATGTTCACCCTTGTTTCCCCTAAACTTCATCTCCTCACCCTCTATCTTATTCTTGTTTCTACATATTATGGTGTTGGTTATACTTAATGTTGGCATCCTACCATTATTACAACCTAAACATAGGATATTTTTCTAAATGCACTCCTCCAATTAGTAGTCTCCAAATTTTTCCTATGATGGTAGAAAAGTTTCTAACTCATTCACAAATTATCCTAAAATACCCTAATATAGTATTGCTAAAATATATATCATTAGTATTGTGTCCACCATTCATAATTTTTTTTTTCAATAGTGGCATACCTATCCAACTATAAGTCCTAATGGCCCCCACTATCCCAGTTGGTGAATAGGTAAATCAAAGGAATCTACTCGATGGGACAATATTCCTCACCTACACAATCCAGATTATCCTTATTATATATAGTGTGTTCAAATCATTAGTCATCAATTTATCTATAATCCTAGGAAGCCAATCATACTTCATCACTCTACTTCATCAAATGTAGGCCCACCTTTAAAACACAATTTAAAATATGCATAAATGCTCTAATTTAATCTTTAAAATTCATCCATAAGGAATTAGTTATGAGGGTTGAGACCAAAATTAAACCCCTATTTTTAGACACGTAATAAATCAACAACCAATATAGTCCAAAATGTAACATAACATAAGTTGAAGATTTTGACACAAGTATATTTATATTTATCAATTTTGAAAAAAAAGAAACTAGTATATTATGTATTCCATTTCATAGTTTTAATCTTATAATTTTGGTTTTAGTACAAGGCTTCTACTCTAACACTTTCATAGATGTCTTATCAATTCAGATCTAAGTGTATTTTCACATGTATTCTTGTCTTCTTCTTTCCTATAATGTGTCATTGTATTAATGTACTTATATAGATAGATATTTTATATGTAAAAATTATTTGACTATTTTTGTTTACATATATAAGATTTGATATGATTTATATAAAACTATGTGAGACCTTATTTGCATGAACATTTGATGACTGGTACTCACACTCCTAACTCTCTATGAGCTAAAACAAATATAGGCATTACTACTGAAATATCATCTGCATAGGTGTTACTAGAGGTATATATTGGTTCTTGTAATTTTGAATTGTAAAAATAGACTTGTTTTAATAATTTTAGTACATGTGTACTTGGGGCAAATATAACAAAAGTTTATGTATTATGTATGTAGGGTTGTCCTATGACAACTGATAGTCCCAATCAGATGGTGATTGGGGTAACCTTTCCTATTATTGTCATAAATTAGATGCCTATTCAGACAACTGAGCCTTCCATTAACTTGATTGAGCATAAAAATAGATTGAGAAGGATCATGATCTTGAAGTAAGTGCACATTTTCAAATGATTTTTTTATAGTTTAAAATTAATTTATTAACAATTGTTTGAATTTATTTTATGTTAATTTCTTAATAATTATTGTATCTGAATAGGTTTAGATATAAGATAGCTATAAGTGTAGGACCCATAGTCATATCATAGATTAATCCAAGGCATGAGAGGGATCTCCATCTACTAGTACGACATCTTAGGGAGAGTCATCATTTCTTGTAGATGCAGTTGCAACAATGATTTATTACATATATGGTCATTTTTTAGGTGTGGTAAAAGGCCATTTTTTGGTTGAAATCAACTAGACAGGATATGAAAAGTTTGTTATGCAATTTTTGTGAATTGCAGCCCATAGTCCATGTTTTTAAAAGGATTGGAAAAGAAAAAGTAGGAGATTTGACTTCTATTTCATGGTGGGTTGTTTCTTGTTGGTTTTTGTTTAGCCTTTGATTTATATATGTCTAGGTTATGAAATCTTTTAGGATCAAGTTTTGTGTGTAGACTTTGTCTCCCTGGAAAATGTTGCTAAATCTATATAACCATTAGCAAGCTTTGAGAGCATATTCATGTCTCCCTTGTCAAATGAGCAATCTCACAATGCTTATCCCCATGGAAGAATTCTAAACTATTGATGTTCATAATATTTTTTTCCAAGATTAATGAAAATGCTTGTGATCCATTACCATTTCCTATTGGTGAAGTGTAGTAACATATTTTTCAAGTCTTGCTGATAAGACATTTGTTTTTGTGTGCATCACTAGTTATCATTTTGAGGATAGATGTAGATTGTAAATCCTTTCTAAAAATTATTCAAGATATGTTGTTGAATAACTTGTTAGGCTACCTTTAGTTTATGAATTTAATAGGGAAGATAATTTGAATGGTTAGTTTAAGTGTATGTCCTAATATTTCAAGGATCATTTGGTATTTTTCCACTAGCTTGTTTTTGAGATTTATTCCACATCTTTGTTAAAGAATGTTGTCATGAATACTATAAGATACCATCGTATTTGAGAGCCACCATCATAACACCTTCCCCTTTTTGATAACTAAAAATTTATCCTACCCTATAAATAATACACCCCTTGCATATCTTAATTGTTATTTGCTTAGAGATACATAAACATTACGTATTCAACATGTGTCCGCATTTTATGTTTTATAGCCTAGCATTGTAATCTTTTACTCAACCCCTATGTTATTGGAGATTATTTTGAATGAGATTTGCAATCATAACTTAATCTATCTTTAATATCTTGTGTTTGACCTATAACATTTGCTCATTCTATGTGACAACCCTTCCCAAGTAGAGTGAGTAAGCATGGTTGTGTTTTGATCAAATTTGTGTTCCCTCATACCAATGATCCCCATAGAGGTTGAAACACATAATCTCTCCATGTGAGAAAGCTACCCCTTTGGTCCTCTCACCTTCATTCAGGTAGAGCCAAATGTAGTAGGGAGTTAACCATACCCTTTTTAGATGCCTCTCAGTCATTTTTCTCCAGTGTAGTCTGTTCTTGATGAAAAACTTTCCCCTGATTATAATGCCTTTTTAGTAGGCTTATCATCATTATTTTCCATTTATTCTTCGAGTGTGCAAGGCCAAATTAGAGGGGTTTGCAACTAGGAACCTAAACCAAACTAGCACCATTACTGGTGATTATTTTAGAGACCTAGAGCCTTGATTATTTCACCATGTAAGCTTGTCTACTATTACTGCATTGATTCGATTGTCTTCACTTTCAACATAATAGCACTTCATTGGGGGTGTCCCAATAAAATTTTAAGGTTGGAAAATATGAATTGTGTTTAATATATTACAAGGAATTGTTAATGTTTCATGTTAAAAGGTGTTTTGTCCCTTTTAAACATTATTTTTTAAATTCAAATGTCTTTTTTCTTTATCTCATTAAGCTTCAGCAAATCCATTTCAGTCTATACTAAAATAGTTTGAAATTTTTTCTATTCTAGAATTCTGATTTGAGTAGTAGCTCTTACTCAAATTTTGGTTTCATTAAAGATTAGTGCCTATGCTAAGTATTTGTTAACTTTCATTTTTAAATTTTTTCTTCTTTACAAAGTTGGAAGGATTGAGATCATATTTCAAAGGTGACCCATCTAAGAGGCTTATTCTAAAATTTGACATTCATCAAAGAAGAATGAGATAAGTCTAAAGGCCTGTTGAAGGGTAAAGTTCAACTGTTCAAGACTATTAGGGTCTTGGTAATATTGAAATCTTTATTGACTTCCCCATCATTGAGTGCTATCACAACTCTTCTACTGACTCTAAAACATAGTCCTATTTATTTTCTAGCTCATTTTCAACTAGATGTATCCCCTTCTAAATCTGATCCAATTGGTCCACCTCATTCCCTCATATCCCTTTGTCATTTTTTCTTGAACCTCTTATTGAACCAATCATGAGTCATAGGGACTAGGAGGAGAATGCACATCCTACATTTAGAACTCCTAGATTTAGACCCATCAATTTTGATGAGATGAAGGGATATCCTAATGAGGTTCCACATGAAGTTAGGAAATGGCTCCCAAAATTCTAATGGAACAATACATTGAGTGGTGATCATCATCTGAGGGATTATTAGAATATCATTAAAGATTATGAGATTAAATATAAGGATGTGTGTATCATGTTGTTTATGCACATGCTAGAATAAGATTCTTTAGAATGTTTTAATTCCCTTCTTATTGGATGCATCGATTCATGGGAAGAGATGTAAAATGTGTTTAGAATTTAGTATGGTGATAGGATTGATCCAAGGTTTCTCTTGGATAAATTTGAAAATATCAAGAAGAATCTTAATGAGTATGTATAAGAATTTATAACATGGTTCAACAAGACCATGATGTGATTACCCAAAAGCATTAGGCCCAGTGACATAGTATGCTTGATAAACTACTATGATGCCTTTGATAAGAAGGTAACTTATTTCTTGATGGAAAAATCTCCCACTGACTTTTAGTCATCATTTAATATTTCCATCCAGATTGAGAATGACATCAAGTATGTGGGAAATCCCTTGAACAAATGGGTTGATGTGAAACTACTCAATATAGAAAAGACATAGCCCATAAAGATAACCAACATGGAGGAAACTATGCAAAAAATAGCTTATGTTGTCAAGAAATGTCGTATAAGTTGGATAGAGATAAAAAGGGTTCCCTCAAGTGTCCACCAATTATGATAGAGATCCCAACTAGAATCAATCACAAAGGGGGCCTATTTTCCACCATAGAGATAATGACAAAGCAAAGAAGCCTACACACAAAGATAGTGTGGAAAGAAATTAAAATAGAGGGGTCTCAAAGGAATTGCTTGATACTTTAAATTCCAAGGTAAATATTATAAATTCATATTTGGACATTGATTGGTGTGATAAGTGTTTCCTACCACACCCTCCTTGTGATATTTTTGAACAACTTGATAAAGATCCAGATGAACCTGAATATGCGTCATGTGATTATGAGATCTTTATGCTTGATTTTCAAAGACATAAAGATGAATCAAATACATTCACTTAATTTTTCATTGATACTATGTATGATTAGTTTTGGAGAACTATTTAAATGGAAAGTGTCCCAACTTTTGACTTTACTTATGATGTTAATGTGGCAAAATATTATGAATTTCCTTTTCATGGTTTTGATAATTTATGATCCATGATGATCGAAAAGTATTTTAGAGAAATTCATTAGTTGAAGATAACCAACTATTGATTAATGTAATGGTTGACCAAAAGAAGGAATACAACTTGATAAATAATCAACTAGTGTTGCTCTTCAAGACTCTACCCGTATAAATTCAAAGGAAGGGAACACAAGAAAGGAAGAAAAAAGTTGTAGCAATCCTAGTAGCTTCTAGGATAGCACCTGTAACACAAGTTGCTAAGCCTATAAGTGTTCCTACCATGAGAAACAAAATGCCTATTTTATCTAACATCCCTAAGGTTGATAATGAGCATAGGAAAATTCCACCTCTAAAGGCTATTGCCAAAGTTCCAAGTCCACCCAAGCCTATTCCACCTCAAGTCTTGTGTGACTATATTCTAGTTGAAGGTGTCTTTACCCTTCCACCAAATACACCTCTTCCTTAGTATATCATGTGTAACATGGCTCATGTTTTTAGTCAAATAAATTTCCCCATGCCATTTGTTGAGATATTCCATATACCTAAACATAGGGAGAGGGCCTTTAAATATCTAAAATTTGGTGAAAGGTTATTTATGAATGAATTTGAGTTACCCTCAGCACCGCCAAAAGAAGATTAAGAATTAAAATAGGTTGTTAAACCTACTTTAGAGGTTTATTTGGGTACTACACTAGTAAAGAGTTAGCTTAACATGGATCCTTTCTATATGACTCTATTAATTAACGGTCTAATTGTTCACAATTTCATGTTTAATTTGGGTGATTCTTGTAATGTGATGCCCTTAAGTGTCCTCAATGAGCTTGGAGTAAAGATCATGTTAGCCTTTGACAAGATTTATGTCATAGAATCATGAGAGGTTCTAGATTTTAGACAATTAAAATCCTGGTGGTTCAGTTGGTAGTTCATCCTAGTAAGTATTTGAATATGGACATGGTAGTTGTAGTGGAAGAGTGGAGATGGACCTTTCCTATGCCACCTTTCCTCTAGAGGGTAAAATGTTCAAACTTTATTGAGATCCAAAGATTCAACATGTGACTAAAGATCCAAAACATGCTCTCAATGAAGTGTTGTACATATACATTGAGCTTGGCAAATTTATTGGGAATTTTGATGTTAGTGAATAGCCTAATTTTATTAATGTTGAGCGTAAAAAATAAAATGTAATGTGGAAGATGTTCTTTTATGGATCTTACTCTAGTCTTGGAAATGGAGATGTGGTTGTCTTATATGCCCCCAATGGTAAAAGATTTATGTTTTATTTCCAAATTTTTTTTGAGTGCACCAACTATACTACCGAGTATGAGGCACTATTTCTTAGTGTGAGGATTGACAATGAATATGGAATCATACGTTTAATTATCAAGGGAAATTATAAATTAGTGGTAAAACAAGTCCACAGTGTTTTTACCACAAAGAATAAAATGTTAAAATAGTATCATAATGCTATTTGGGACTTGAAGGAGTTCTTTGATGCATTCAATTTGTGTTATCATGAGAAGAGTTTCAACTATGATGTTGACCAACATGTAGGGATACGTGATCAATTTGACATTGTGAATATGAGCCCTCATTATTAATATCAAGTGGAGCTACTTTTTAGGCCTTCAATCCTAGACAATGTTCATCATTAGGAAGTCTTTGATTATGATGAATAGATCAAGAGGTTTTAGAAGTATGAGGTTGAGTTTAATGATTAGGTTGACAACTTGGATTCTGTATTTCACATCAATGATGGGAAAGAGACTTTAATTGGGAAAGATATTACTCAGCTGAGGACAAACACTATCCCAAGATATCTAGTCAACCTGAAGGCACTTTTGGATGGAGTGGATAGGATCAAGTCAAGAAACATATTCATCTCAAAGGATGTGATTGAGTGCAACATGGGTTCTCATGAGAATTGAAGGAAGTTTTGGATAGGTACTCAATTATGTAAAATAGTTAAAAATTTTCACATGAAACTGTGAAGAAAGTACTAGGCTTTCCTACTGTGGTCTTACTTTGAGAAGAAAGCATATAGGGAAGACTTGTTCCAACACATCATCCCATTATAGCCTAATAGAAATATTTTTTGGTAGAAATAGAGACCCATTAATCCCATCTTAGCTACTAATATGATGGAATATTTAAAGAAGATAATGGACAATAGTATCATTCAACCAATCATGTATTTATCATGGGTTAATTTGGTCCCTATCAGAAAGAAAAATGTTGACATCCACTTGTGTGTGAAATTCAAGAATTTGTATAAGGCTTATTTAAAGTATAATTATCCAGTACAAAATATGGATTACATGATAAAAAACATTACTAGATCAAAAATGTTGTCCACATTGAATGGATTCTCAATATATAACCATGTTATGGTCAAGCAATCTGAGAGGTCCAAGGCTACACTCAAAATGCCTTGGGGGCACTTATGTATATATGAGGATGCCTTTCAGATTGATGAATGTTAGTGAAATGTTATAACATGATATTCAAGTTGATTTTGTAAGGATAATTAACATGTTAATTATTATGTATTAGGATGACATCAATATGTACTCCAAAATAAGATAAGAGCATTTGAAGCATCTTGAAGAATTGTTGATTAGATATAGGGAGTTTTTAATTTTGCTTAATGCCAAGAAGTACCACTTTGGAGAGTATAAAATAAGGACCAAACCCATTACTTCCATGTTAAATAAGGACCAAACTATAAAATGATTTGAGGCCATTCAAGTATTTAGTAACATCAAGGGAGCTTTAAATTTCACCCCTATTTTAGCCAATCTAGATCACACAAAGCCTTTTCAAGTATTCTCTTTTACGTCACCCAATACTTTGGTTGTTTTCATGTTTCAAAAGATTGAGGATGGTCATGAGAAGCACATATCTTTCTTTATAAAATCTATGCAAGTTCTATAACTAAAGTATACTATCATGGAAAAATAAGATTTTTCTCTCTTAAAACCTATCAAGACATTTAGGCTATATATTTTGAGTTTGAAAATCATTTGCTACATCTCTCACAACATGGTGAAGGATATTTTAACTCACTAACGTATCCAATAAGAGGTGAAGGTGGGTCAATGATATAAAATATTATGACATGGACATTGAAACCACCAAGAGAGTAAGAGAGATGGGTCTAGCCAAGCTTATGGTTGAGATAAATTTACTAGTGTTGAGGTAAACATCATTGTCTTTAATACTGATGATTCTTTGAGTCTATTCAATGTGTTTCCATGGTTTAGGGACATTATTAATTACTTATATAATTTCAATTGTCCCCTTGATGTGGATAATATACAACCAATAAATATGAATCTTGTGTCTGAAAAATACATCTTGACTAATAATGGATTAACATGGAAGAATACAAATAGAGGTCTCCTCAAATGTGTGATTGAAGAAAAAATTATTGTCTTAGTTAAAGACTTCCATAGTAGAGTTTGTGATGGCCAAATTACACCTAAATTTATAGCTCATTAAATTCTTAGAGTTGCTTATTGGTGCCCATAACTATATAAGGAGTTCCTTAGGTAGTTATATGATGTGAGAAATGCCAACAATTTATTGGGAGGATGAAATCATTAAGTTCTCTTCCCTTGCATCGTATGATGATTGAAAGTCCATTCAAATAATGGAATGAATTTTATTCAATAAATTATTGATTCATCAATAATTAGGCATAGATGGATCCTAGTTGCAATCGATTGCTTCACCAAATGGGTCAAAGAGTCCTTATAAATAAAATAATGCATCAAGTAGTCATTGAATTTTTTGTTAAATTAAATTATTTATAGATTTGGTATTCCTGTCAAGATAATTTTAGATAATGCCATAAGTTTCAAAGCCAAACCTTTGGTGGCATTGTGAAAATAATATGGGATTTATCTGACCTATGCTTCCAATATTAACCCTCAAGAGAATGGGAAAGCTAAATCAAGTAATAATAACTTTCTCAAAATAATCAAATAAACATTGGAAGCAAACAAGAAAGAGTGGGTTAACCATCTAAATTTTTCCTTATGAGATGATAGGATTACACCTAAGAGATCTATAGGTAGAAGCCATTTAAAGAATATTTATGGAGCTAACACTGTCTTTCCTATGAATTTGTAACTACCTGCTTATTAGCTCATGCAACAAATAGGAGATAATGAGTAGGTCCATCATTATGAAGGCGGGGTGACCGAGATTATTGAGATAGATGAAACTCGAATCCTAGCTCATGAAAGACACCTTAAGGTCAAAGAGAAGTTGAATAATATATTTGGTAATAAGGTCACTCTAAGAACCTTCCAAATAGGTGATTTGGTTCTACTTTGGGACAACAAGCATGAAGAGAAGGGAAGCATGGCAATTTTGATGCCTTGTGGATGGGTTCCTATTCCATTGACTATAGGATTAGGGAGCATATTTTATTTGTAAGAGATATAGATGGTGAAATAATGGAGCTACCAGTTAATGGTAGACATCTAAAGAACTTCCTTGATAAAATCCATCTACAACTATTTAATATATTGTATATTGTTTTGTTGCTTTATCTTTCCTTTGTTATTTTGTTACTCCTTGCTTTGGGCCTTATTTGTAAAGCTCTTTTCTATTATTTTCATTGTGTTTTCATTACAAATCCTCTCAATCTATTTTTATCAATATATCATATTTTATAGAAGACTTCATGAACATTTGATTGAAAATACTACTAAGTCTCGACTTTGTATCCCAATGGATTCACCGGGCCTTGTGTTTTATGGTTTTTTATACCCCCGATGGGGGTATGCATCCTCAGGAGAAATCCAATGTTAGTGCCAAAGATTAAACTTAAGAAATTAGGATATTATCATTTGAAAATGCCTAAGTCTAGCCTTGAATTCAATATCAATGTCTAAATCACTTAGCCCTACTTATATCTACAATTATTCCTTTCGAAACTCATGCATAAAATTTCTAAGTCCTTTATATTGTTTTTTCTTGGTGAAAGTGTTCCTTTCCTTAAAATTTTTGGGCCTTTTGTGTGAACACAATATTTGATGACAATAGGTATTCAAGCTTTTTATCTTAGATAAAAACTCTGAAGAATTATTTCGATTGGATATTTTTTCTCCTATAAAAGTTCTAAAAGAGTTTCATAATTTGTCTTTTTAGTCTTAAGTGTTTTCAAGCCATTTGTTTAGGAATTTTTATCCATGGAAAAAGTTCTAAAGGGCACTTTCCCTTTGGGTATTTTTCTTGAAAACAATTCCCCAAGGAGTTATAGGGTCATTTTCCCTTTAGAAACACTTGAAGGAGTCAATCCCTTTGGGCATTTTGCCTTCAAAAAATTCCCAAAAGGTAATTTTCAGAAGTCCTGAAGGATTCTTTTGCCCTTGCAAAATCTCTAAAGAAATGAATTCATTCAAAAAAAATTCCTTTCAAAAATTCTCAAAGAGAAATTTCAATGGTTTATAAGGGCACATACAAGAGTTCAAATGACCTTTCTAATGGTTCTAAAGTGAAATTTCAGGAGATCTAAAGGACCCATTGCAAAAGGCTAAATGGCAGTTTTGTAGGGCAAGTACCCTTGACAAAGTTTTCAAAGGGTATGACCAGAGAGCCCATTGATAAAATTATCACAAAAAGGTCCCCAAAAAAAATATCTAACTTTTAGATGATCATATCATGAATGTTTTTTATGGGCATGCAAATGTCAATTTTAATGCTATAGGGACTAGCCATTGGAATTCAAATGTTTAGGTTGATAACACAAGCATCAATTTTAGACCTTGTGAAGTAGCTATTTGTTTTCAAATGGGGTAGATACAATGGCTCACATGATGATATGATGGTGCACACTCAAAGTTAAATGGTTAAAGGGACTCAGGAAACCCATGGGGCTACCAAGTGTTGAGCTCACAGGGCATGTTTTAAAGACTAAGCATGTTTCAAAGGTCTTATTCTATGATTTATTAGTTGATTAGTTATATAAACCCAATATTAAATGAGATGATTCCATGTGGTGTGAGTACACTAAAATCTAGATAGGTTGTCTGCTAGGTACACAAGAGGCTCATGGGGTTGTCATGTGGCATATTGTTGAGAGAAAGGAAAATGCATTGTCAAATCATGCTCTAATCCTCAAATCATGATCCAATAAAGCATGTTTGCTCCCCATAGTTAGACTGGATGATGCATAGCTAAGTTTGAAAATTCAAGGATTTTGTAAGTGAATGTGGACATGACAAGTAGCATAACTACATGACACAATGTTATAGTGTAATCTTTTCATTGCAAGATGTATTATTTGTATGCACTCGAGAGATGAATATCTAATGGTGTGAGCTAGAGTGGAATTTTCAAAGGCTAATAACTGAATAAGTAATTGATATATATCTAAGCTAGATCCATTGGTCATTTTTAGATCTATGCAGATGCCCACTTGAATCCAAGGTTTAATGATAGGTGTCAATTTGTGATAAGATTTATCTTCAAAGATAAAATATATAGTTGTTTCATAAGGAATGGAAATGATCTAAGGAATAGAGGGATGTCTAACCATCATTTCAAATGTAATGATATTTTCCTTAGTGTGCACAATGAAGAATATTTATGCCCTGAAACATCCATGATTTGAAGGTCAAATAACAGGAAGTGTTACCAAATAAGTTACACACGAGGAAAAATATGTTTGGTTTTTAAATGATTTTCTCCCTCCAATTATGCGAGTGATCAAGTGGATCTCTAGGTGGTTCCACATCAAGATAACATCTATTTGGCTCCTCAAGTGAATATCCTCCCTCCAAGGCTTGTATGAAAGGAATTTTTTAGTTGAAAATTCAAGTGATATGCTTGAATTTATTGCAAGTCTTCATCATTTCTTATAGCGGTAGTTCCAACAAAGATTTCTTGTAGATATGGGCATTTTTTAGGCATGGGAATATAACATTTTCTACATAAAATCATCTAGATGGGAAAAGTTCAATATGCATTTTTTTACAAATTATAGCCCATAGTCCTAGTTTTGAAAAGGATTGAAAATGTATAAATAGGAACCTCATCTTCTATTTCGTGGTGGGTCGATTATTGTTGATAGTTGTTATTTTTTATATAGCCATTGATTTCTTTAAGTCTAGGTTCTACAAATTTTTGGGATCAAGTGTTGTGTGTACGCTTTGTCTCCATTGCTAAGGTGGTTTCAATTGTACATCCATTAGCAAGATTTGAGAGCATATTCATGTGTCCTTTGTCAAGGGACCAATCTCACCATGCTTGTCCCTATGGAAACATTCTAAACTACTAATTTTCATAATATTTCTTTCCTATGTTAATGAAAATTATTATGATCTATTGCCATTTCCTATTGATAAAGTGTAGTAACATGTTTTTCAAGTCTTAATGATAGGACATTTGGGTTTGTGTTCATCACTTGTTATCATTTGGAGCATAGATTTTGATTATAGATCCTTTCTACAAAGTATTCAAGATATGTTATTGAATAACTTGTTAGGGCATCCTAGGTTTATCAATTTAGTAGGGAAGAGAATTTGAATGGTTAGTCTCAGTGTATGTCCTAATCCTTCATGGATCATTTGGTGTTTCTCCACTATCTTATATTTGAGATTTTTTCCACATCTTTGTTAAAGATTGTTATCATGAATACTGCAATATACCCTACTATTTGAGAGCCACCATCATACCACCTTCCCCATTTTTGTAACTAGAAAATCATCCTACCCTAAAAATAATATGTCCCTTGCATATCTTAAGTCTTATTTACCTACACATGCATAAACATTGTGTCTATGTTTTGTACTTTAAACCTCTATATTGCAATATTTTATTCAACCCTTATGTTGTTGGAGATTATTTTAAATGAAAGTTGCAGTCAAAACTTATTTTGACTTCAATAACTTATGTTTGGCCTAGACATTTCCTCATTCTGTGTGACAACCCTTCTCAGGTGGAGTGAGCAAGCTTGGTTATGTTCTATTTAGATTTGTATTCCCTCATGCCAATGATCCTCATGGAGGTTGAATCACATATTATCTCCATTTAAGTAAGCTACCCCTTAGATCCTCTCACCTTGGTTTAGGGAGAGACAAAATTAAGGAGTTAACCATACTCTTTGTAGGTACCTCTTTGTCATATTTATCCAATCTAGTCCATTATTCATGACTAACTTTCCCCTGGTTACAATGACATTCTAGCAGGTTTTTCATCATTTTTTTCCATTTTTTTCAAGTGTACAAGGTTAGATTATAGGTGTGTACAATTGGGAAGCAATATCATGAATGCCTATGCTATTTCAATAAAAAGATATGATAAATAAAGCTTATGTAGGAAATATTTAGATGTAGACCCCTCTAGTTGGTTTATAGGATGATTATTCCTATATCTTGAGGAGTAATTATTCACATTGCCTATTGTATGATTTTGCATTAGAGGAATCATGTGTGTGATATCACCCAACTTAAATCCAGTATATTCTATCCCATCTAATTTACATAAGGATAATTCTTTCTTCATTGAGTGACAACTTGTATGTGTGACCTATGAAAAATAAGGGAACAAAGACATAATATTATCCTAAGGAAGCTTGGATCATTGTATGTGATCAATGGGGGTAGGACAAGGAATAGTCCTCACTTGGGAAATTCTCCCAAAGGTTTTGGATCCTTTAGCTTATGCTGTGTTGGATTTATTAGTGGGTTAGAGATCTCCACTAATTGATCTTACGATGTGATAAGGCTTTCCTAAGCAAGATAAGTTCGATGGACCTTTAAGTTGGGTCATTGGAACTTCGTGCCTAAGTATTACACATCTATCATATCTCTTTTGATTTTATATAAATTGGATAATCAGTCAATTTGTATATGCTTTATTCGATTCTAGTTGATCATAACCTTATCCATTTGGGATAAGTGGGATGTTTGTTAAGGGTTATTAGTAATTCCTATGGAGTTTGTTGGGGTGTATTGCACTACATTAATTTTATGGAGTGGGACCCTTGATGTTCCATGGGATAATGTGTATAGAAAATTAAAAGAAAATTGGAGTTATTTCACGTTAATTCATAAATAAATAAATTAAATCAATATATGCATTCAAGTGAATAATTAATTAATTATACAAAATAATAGTTTCAATTTTAAGAAATGAATATTACTCAAATGTATCATTCAATTGGACTAAAAATATATTCAAATTACATTAAACTTCACCAACATTAAATTATCATTCAAACCAAAAGCATGAATTAGAAAAGGCTTATCATAAATCCCTGTAATAGATAATCCATTTACTCTCTTTCATAGAATATTAATGAAAAAAAACACATTCAATTCTTTATAAAAAGTCAAATATGGACTTTGAAAAAAATTAAAAGAAAAATAAACTCAAGATACAACCCTAAAAGTGGCTTTTACACATATTTTATCAAGAGAAAACAACACCATATTTAACTTTTATTTTTGTTTTGTCCTTATTTTTTTTCCACATATTGTAACAATTGCACTATGTATCTGTTCTAACTTTTAAAACTAATCTATGTTCGACCATTGAACACTATAATATTTGACATTGAATTATTAGTATTGCGCTATGTATCTATTCCTGGATTTGTTAAATGTGGAGACAATTGAATCTAATGGGAAGCTAGAGTCTGATGGCAACATGAATTGCGATGAAGCAGAGTATAAATTATAAAAGAATGGCAATATGGATTGCGAAGAAGCAGAATATAAATTATAAAAGAAAGAAGAGGGCATTGAAGATATTCGTACGGAAAAAGGAGAATGAGCGATTGAAAAGGACAGTATTTGATGTAGTGATAAAAATTGAGATACATAGATAGATGTTTACTAATTTGAATGTAAAGATCTAACAGTTGGAAGAGAAAGTATCAGGGTGCAGCAAAAAGAAGAAAGTTGGGGATGGAAAGAAGAAAAGAAACACATTTGCAAACCAAAAAATTTCTCCTCCAAATGAGAAGAGGAGGAGAAAAATGGACAGGTGTCTTGAGAATTGCATCAAGGGGGATTGTTTCTGACTCTCCAATATGTTTTCAAATTGCTTGTCCTAATAAGAAATTGTGTGGGTTTGTATATGTTATTTTTTGATGTTACTAAATCTTTTGTCCAGGGAGTGAAAGGGTAGTTCGTAGGAGATGGAAGAGGTCGTATGTATGAATATATATATATATGGATGGATGGATGGATGGGGATATGGTATGATAATATTAATTAAAGTGGGTGTTGCAATCGTTATCTTTCTCATTGAAAGGCATTCCAAAAAGAATGGGAACCAATGAGAAAAGTTCAATTTGTTAAGGACTAGATCAAAAGAAAATCTTCCTCTTTCTCGATCGTAGAAACTCTCAGACAGAGTTTTGGTCACAAATATACTCCTAATTAAATGCCTTGTTCTCTTGTATTGTATTCATTTTGTTTGCAATATTGCTTGTACCAACGCACAAGATATTATTCATCGGGTACTACGATTTGATAATTTTTTTTTTTAGTTGACAGAAAATAATGGATGTTGTTGTTTGACATTTTTAACCCTTTTATCAAGTGCTGAAGATTGTCCATGTAATAAATTGGATTCTCTACTGTTGTTGGCATCTCCATTATAAACAAACACTACAATCCTTTGAATTCAAGTTGAACAGTGGAAAAAAAAAAAAAAAATCTCTAAAATCATTGAATTCAAATCAGAAACATATAAATTGAAGACAAAATGCTTGAACCTTTCGACCTGAAACACAAACCCAGAAATTGGAAAAAAATAAATAAAATTGGCTTCCAAACAAGCTTTCTGGCCACAAATAAAGACTCTTCTCATCTAAAAGGGTTATGAATCCAGTCAAAAATTTGCCAATGAAATAAAAAAAGCATACAACGTGGTGAAAATCAGATAATACATTAAATTAGGTGAGGTAAAAAGCAGAATTTGGGGTGAGAGAGGCTCAAACTCTCGATTTTTGGATCACTCAAACAACTATAAAACGTACGTGCTAACCAACGGCAACACCACCATCAACATGAAAATGGAATATTCGTCGGTTTTGTCTCTTACGAAACGAATCTGCAGGGGTTACCCACTATATAGTTTATGGGACGAAGATTTTTATGTTTTTATAGTTTACGAGCATAATTTGTTACAACCATGTAAGAATTTTATCCTATTATAACAAATACAAAGAAAATTTACTAGAGTAAGATACGATTTAAGGCAGTTAAATAAATAAATATATTGTATTGAAATATAAGATATAAATTCTTGTTGAAATAAATAAAATTAAAATACTATCTAAAAATTATCATAAAAATATGAATAGATCATTACCTTTAAATAAATATTTGTAATTTTTTTTGAAATCTTAATTGAAACTATATTAAATGAAAATAAAAGACATTAAATTTTTTTATTATAAATCATGAAAGTAGAAGAAAAAAGTTGTATTTCATCATTAAAATATAATCTAATTGATGGTTTTATTGATGTAATAATGTTATATTAAGAATAATGTGTTCTTATTTGTATTAAAAAAGAAATGCTACAAATAATTATTTATATATTTATTTATTAAACATTTCATAAAAATATAATAAAAGGATAGTATGACAATAAATAATGGAACATACTTTAAATATTATACTAATATGTTGATCTATATCCAAATTTTTAATTAAAATAGATATTTATTTTATATTATAAAATTTAATAAAAAATATATTACATTTAAAATGATCATTGTTAAATATTATGATGGTATAGAAAATTGAATTTTGATTATATATATATTACACTAGCTTTTAAAAAAGGTTGACATCCTTTAACATGTAGTGATCAATAATAGAGTATAAAACATAAAAATTTAAATATTTTATATTAATTCAGTGGAATATAATTACTAAAATGCTTATCAATGTGTCATACCTAGACATGAAGTACAAATAGTATGAGAAACATTATGCTGCTACAATCAAGTAAAACATTAAAAGTTAAAAGATTAAACAAAATATTTTAAATTAGGTACAAAAAGTACGAGCTAAAAAATATTATTCAAAGAAAGAAACTAAAAAAAAGTATATTTCAATGCTTTTTGAAGAAATAAAATCAATGAAATATGAAAAAATTTAACATATCGTCAGACATATAATAAAAAACATTTCCATGTTATTTTAAAAAATGTAATGCGAAAAAAAATCCATATATGATCAATAATAGATAAGGGTAACCAATTATAAAATCAGTCACTATCGCATATAATTTTCATTGTCTTTAGTTTATTTTTATATTAATTTTTACAATTCATTTAGAGAGTTATTTTTCTTAGGTATTAAATTATTTGGTTAACACATAAATAGTTTCTCTAAAGGGTTAAGGAATTTTTTTTGGAATAAGATGTAAATTATTACCTTTTTGAATTTTACTTTTTTTATTATATTTTTTTTATTTTTTACTATGTAATTTTTCATTTGGATTTTTGGTCTTTTTTGTTTCATTGAAGAATACTTTCATATTCATTTTATTCTTGGGTCACAATTCACTCTATATTGACGTGTGAAATGATCATAATTGATCACTTTGTTGTTATCTTTTTTCACATCATTAGTTTTCACTTTCTCCACAAATAAACATGACTTTGACATCTAGCACAATCATGTAACATGTTTTACCATTGAATTTTTGTTCTTTGGATATTTGTCATTAATTATATAAAAAATCATAGATCTTTAACCCATAGATTAATCTTACTAGCCCAATAAATGTTCTACATTGAAAACAATTTTATTTTTATGGACTACTTAAATGAGTGCAATTGTGACACGTGGATTTAGCTTATTTTTATTAATATTCACTTAATTGATGGACTATATTTGTTTTTAGGCCTTAAAGTAATGTATGGAAGACATGGCAGTGAAAATGATGTGAGGGATAGGTGTGTTGACCATGGTTGTGACCTCCAAAGAGGCAGTGTCGACGTATGAAATAGATGGAAACGATATGTCAAACATATGGTATGTTCTCATATGTCCAGGAGTTGGAAGCAAGAAGGATATTTTCTCATTGATTTTCAAGTTGCAAAGAAGCACAAATAAGAAAAATGCAAGGATATTTGTCAACCAAATGATTAATTTTTTTTCATGGCTTAGTTTTTTGTCCTGTGGGGCATAAATAAGTATTATTGAGACACATGGACTAACCTTACTTGTCTAAATGTCAAAGGAATTGAAGGTATTAATTATTTATGCTACAGGACACATAAAAATGAGATCAACAAAATTGGAACAATCCTATTCAACTAGATGATCATGAAGCCTAGGGATTAAAAACCTAAGGAGCAAAAACTGAGGAGGAGTGTGATCTAAACACATGGATAAATCTCATTTAACAAATGAATATGCCTAATCAACGATATCAACACCATATAAGATGCAACCTCCTTTGTATTGTAAAAGGTCTTGTAAATCTAGAAGCTATTTTAAAACCTGGTTTGATGTAAAACCTAGGTGCTCATGTCTATATCATATATTTCCATATATATAATTTATAAAATAAAATTCAATAATAATTATTGAATATTAACTCTATTTTGAGTATAACACGGGCTCTTGTGTATATTTATTATTCAATACTAATTATTATATAAGTAATACATTCAAATAAAATTTATAAATCATTATTATTTATAAATATTTATATGATAATATAAAATTTAAACATAATATTACTTAGAAATTATTTGATATTAAAATTTAAAATGTGTGTCTGTCAAATGTTTAGTCAATGTGATTTTTATAATCATATCAAATTCTTTCATATATTTTAGTTATATAAATTTTTATTTTATTAAGGAAAAGTATGGGTTTTATAATGATCTTTTAACCAATATATAAGATAAAAATATAATGTGATTAAGCACTCACAAGTTGCTTCTACCATCGAATAACATATAAATCAAATAAAAATAGACATCCATCCCAAAAATAACTGCTAAGAAAAAACATTCATCTAACACGTAATATAAGTAGATTGGGAAGGGCATTCTACCAAAAAGTTAAAACATTCATTTTATTGAAGCGACCATAAGAAGTGGTCAAATGAATAGTTCAAAAGTATCTATGGAACCAAAAAGGCAAAACCTCAAAATCAATGTGTTATATTAGTGTGACATGCACTAAACTCATGCCAAGATGAACAAGTAGGTCTTTTGAGATGTTCATGTTAACATATAGTCTAACAAACATAGTGTGGAATGTCAAGGTAGTGTTAAGATCAATCTACAAGAATTTTCCCAAGACATTATCAATGGCTTTGAATCTAGATTCTCCCCAAATTTGAAAGGGTAGATAAAGAATATGGACCCATGTGGGTCTGATTGCAATAGATTCAATAATAGGGTTGAATCTTGGAAACTATGGTTTCATAAATAGGATATGCTAATCTTATAACTAGATTCGATCATTAATATTATCCTTATATTTTAAAATATTAAATAAAATAAATAGGTGACATGCAATTGAATACAACCCACCCATGGTGGAAGCCTACACCTGCAGGTCAACTAGGTTTTCCATTTCATTACCTTGAGGGGTGTTTGAAGTGAAAATTGGGACTTTTTTCCCCCAACCAACTCTTGAGAAAATGGTGAATCAATTTTTTTTAATCTTTCCTTATCAATATGATCTCCATAGATTTATTCCTAAGGCTCATTTCAATTTAGTGCAGTCTATCCTTACGATAACTTCCTTCAAATAGAGTAAAAACATAAGGACTGGGATGCACTAGGGAGCCCTAATCTAGAATAAAAACAACCTTATTGGGAGCCTCCATGGAACTTAGATCATAAAGGATGACTTGAGGATCATCCTTCATCTAAGACCCAACCATTCCCACCATTAGATATACCAAATCATGTAGTTCTAGGATCAAATTTTTTCTCGGCATGTCAGCCTTAGCCTTTTGGGTTCTAGTAATAATAACATTCAAAAACACCCATTTAATCCTTTTCTTCCCTTTCATTTTCACCAAAAATGAATTTGGGGTCAAAAATAACTCTTTACTCCTATATGAAGTGGAAAAGGTTAAGTGATAGATAGACATTGGTTATATTAGATATGTGTGTGATTAGAATATAAGCTTATCCTTGTCATTGAATTCTTGGTATACCTTATATGTTTTCATTATATCAATAAATGATCCTAGAATTGGAATAAACATTTAATGAGATGTAGAAAACATAATTATTACACCTGGTTATATGACTAAATAATCCACCATGGCAATGAGATACTAATTCATATTCTTCCTTAATGAACACACAAGCTAATGCTTGAGACTAATTAAGTAATAAAATTTTACATGGTCATACACATACTAATTAGATGGTGTGAATGTTTATGCTTTTACAATATCAGGATATGATAACTAAAACTTAAGTAACCAACATTTAGGTGTAAACACCTATGGTTGGTTTATAGGATCGTTAATACTATATCTTGAGGAATAATTTTTTGCATTGCCAATTTTATTCATTTTCATTAGGGGACTCACATGGGTTATGTGACCCACCTTGAATCCTATTTATTGTATCTCATATGATTTAATTAAGAATAATTATTTCTCTATGGAGTGACATCTTATGTGTGTGGCCTTTAATAATTAAGGGAACAAAAACATAATATTCTCCTAAGGGACCTTTCATCATGGTATGGTGACCAATTGGGATAGGATAAATAATATTCATCACTTCGGTGATTTACCCAAAGTTTTTGGATCTTTTATTTTATGCAATATTGGATTTAATAGTGGGTTAGAGATCTCCATTCAATAAACTCGTGATGTGATAAGGCTTACCTAAGTAATATAAGTGAGACAGACCTTTATGTTGGGTCATTAGACCTTCTTGCTTAAGTATTGCACTTCTATCATATCTCTTTTAGTTTTATAGCAATTAGATAATTAGTTAGTCTTGATGTGCTTGATTCCATTCTAGTTGATAAATTTTTTATCCATTTGGGAGAATTAGAATGGTTGTTGAGGGTTGTTTGCACTTCTTATGGAGTTTATTGAGATGAATTGCACTGCATTAATTTTATGCAGTGGGACCCTTGATGTTCCATGGGGTAGTCTATAAGGTAAATAAAATAACCAGCTGTTTCATCTGGTAGTAGATATTGTGCTTTAGATGTTTTGGATGAGATTGGACACATTACACTTATTTTTGGCATGTACTTAAGAATATAGTTAAGATTTAATGTGTTTGTGTGTATACTTTCAAGGGATTATGTTTGTATAATTCACTTTAGGTTGTTTTAAATACACTTACTATATATGTACATATCCTTACGGAGGCCTATTTTTCCAACACATATGTGTATGCCTTTTGATGGCTGAATACCACCTGTATGTCTATGTTGTCTTTCTCACACTTGATTGAAACCTTGGATGATAGTGTGGATACTAACCATTTTTGGAGTTATATGCCTTGTATAGACTAATATATGTCTTGTGTACTTAATAATGTCATGTTGTGACCATTATAAAGTCACTTAGCCTCTTGGATGAATCAATAGGACTTTAATTAGTTATTTATTTATGGATGCCTATAGTCATGAATTTTTTTTTTATTATGAAATGTATGTGTGTGTGTGTGTGTGTGCGAAAATAAATAAATTTATGAAGGTAATTTTGTGATGCTTACCCATAGCTTTGGCTGGGTTAACCCTTCCCTCATTGGTTACATTGGAGAAAGTATCACCAGTCAACTATTGACTTGTATGGGAAAGTCAGTTAGAAATTGGGATCATAAATTCAACTTAGAATTGAGGAAATGATGTTTGATATCTATTATTAACTTATATGGGTGAGTCATCAGTGGATGCTTAGAACATCCTAGCCTTAAAAATATCAATGGTTGAGATCAAACCTAGAGAGCTTCATAGGGTGAGGGTGTCATATTTACTTGGGTAAATCAGTGAGGCATAAGACCTTCACTTGAGGGAGCATCATGAGATGTATTAAGAACTTGATCTTATTTATAAATTTGATTTATTTTAAGTTAGATAGAGAGGCATGTGGATTCATAACTCCAAATGGATGAAACTAAATAAAAGTGTGTGGATGTCTATTTCCTATTTTGCATTATTATGTTGA
>JARHVA010005326.1:987500-1000000 GCA_037957365.1 Torreya grandis
AATGAACCAAATAGAAATAAGATATGAATGAGTCAAAATATTCCACATAATATTTTATTAGAAATATGAAGCAAGAGAGGTGCATATATAGGTTAGAGAGGGAAATAAACAAAATATTCTAATGAATATGGTATTAATATTTCCAAGTAACTAACATGAACTCTAGAGCTCTAAATAGGTTAATACAATCATGTAGCCAAAAACATAGTGGAAAAAAGGTCTACACCAATAACCCCCCATAAACACAACTTAGCTAGGCTATGATATAAAAAATGGATCATGATAACAAGGCTTGATGAGGTACCCATGCATAATGCAATCTCTCATAATGTAGAGAAAAGGAGAAAAACCATTGGTAAAACTTCATCCAAAAAGAGACACAAAGAATAAGAGAAGAGTTTAGAACACCCCCACTTGTAGATGATGAAGCTAATAAAGTGGACCACACCCAAAAAAGAGCTTTTAAATGAATGATCTTTCTCTCAATGAAGGGTTTGGTGAAAATATCAACAACCTACTCTAAAGACTTGAAAATTACTAAATCTATGACCTGCACATGAATCAGATCCTAAATGAAGTATATGTAAATCTCGATGTGTTTAGTCCTCTAATAAAGGCCCAAATTCCTAAAAATCTAAATGGTGCTCTAATTATCACAAAATATTATTATAGACCAGTTGATATGGATATCAAGCTCAGAAAGAATCCCTTAAAGCTAAATAGCCTCAATCGCTATGTTAATAGCTCCCATGTGCTCTACCTGTATGGAAGTTAGAAAAACATTATCTTGATTCTTTTTTTGACCAACTAATAGGGCCAAAACCTAATAATAAACTATTACCTGAAGTGGAATTATGACTCCTAGTGTTGTCATCCCAATCTATGTCTGTGTAGCCAACTAAGTCAAAATTTGGACTAACCTTATAGTATATCCCATACATGTGTGAAACTTGAATCTAGTGCAAGATCCTATTAGTTGATTTCTAGTATAACTCATAGGGTTCTTATATGAATCCAAAAATAATGACAACAACATAATAGATGTCTTATATGGTGTGAGTCAAGTAAATAAGTCTACCAAAAAGTTGTTGATATAAGGTAACATTGACCAATATAATGGAGCAATCTGCCTAAAGCTTGACTCTAGATAGAAATGGAGATAAAAATAGCTTATAGTTATTTGTATGAAAATTTACCAAAAGATCAAGAAAGTAATTGGGATTAAAAAGTGAAATCCTTGAGTCTATTTGAGTGATCTTAATGTCAAGAAAGTATTGTAGTAGGCTCAATTTAGTCATGGAAAATCTATGCTGAAGATTTTTCTTCACCAGTGAGATAGTCAAAGAAGAACTCCATGTGATCAAAAGGTCATCAACATAAAAAATTAGTATCAACAATGAATCATCCTGCTATAATATGTACACATTAGGGTTTGAGTGGCATCTAGTGAAACCTAAAGTAACAAGGAAGGAATCCATTTTGTAAAACCAAGTTTGATTGGCTTATTTGAGGCCATGAATAAATTTATAAAGTCTATACACTAAACAAGAATCTTGAATAAAACTAGGTGGCTAATCCATGTAGATCTCCTCCTCATGGTATTTGTGAATAAATGCACTCTTCACATCCTTTTGATGTACACTCTATCCATGTGTTATGGCTAGATTGAGTGTGAGTCTGATTGAAGTCATCTTGGTGATGAGTGCAATGGTCTTTGACTAGTCGATGTTGGCTACCTGTGAAAATCCCTTCAGTACAAATATAGCCTTTTACTTATCAATAGATCCATCTGTAAGATATCTATTCTAATATATCTAGTGATATTGAACCATCTTCCTTCCCTTAGGAAGAGAAGTCAAATCCTAGGTGTGATTTCTAATCAAGGAATCATATTCTTCATCCATGGCTCTATACAACTCAAGTATGCCTAAAGCCTCTCTAAAACTCTACGTATTTGATGCAAAAAAAAAATTCATGTGGTCCACCCAACAATTCTACCTGAGTATGTTTGTCATAATTTATATCCCCTACCCAAGTGCCTACACTCTCAAGTGTTTACCTAGCCCAAAGGGGAGAATGTGCTCCAAGAATGTTGATCCAAGTGAATGCACCAATTATTAAGCATGAAATATACTGAGGAGGGGGGGTTGCTTAGTATATTATATATCCTTTTATATAAATTGATTTCATTTTTTTAACCACTTAATCACACATTTAATATATGCAATAAAAATGAAACAATAATTTGTACCGCACAAGAGAGAGAGACACCAAATTTTACATGAAATCCCAAAGTGGGAAAAACCATGGAGAATAATCTCAAGTATATGAATTAACACCAACTCATAGAATTTTTTCAAGCACCAACTTGCAAAAGCACTAACCCCTTTTCTGAGCACCAACACAATAACTATTTGTGATCACCAACCCCTCTTGTGTATAAAACACAACTATCTCTCAATGTTGCTTACTAAACAAACGATATAAATCTACAATATCTTATGCCTTTATCTCTTTGAAAATAAACATAAAACATGCACACTCTTGCATAATTCAAAAGGCTTCCCAAGCCTTTATTTATAGCTTTCCAAATGACCTTTGACATTCACCCTTTGTGACCCTTCAATCCTCATGGAAAATGGCAGCAAACTTGCATGACCATTCATATCCTTTCACTTCAAAAGTCATATGGTGACCCTTCATAAGCAAAAGCATCATTTCCTCTTTTGTCTTTATCTTGGTGACTTCTTATAATCCTCAAAGTGTCCCTTCATATAAAAATGCACCATACCTCTTTTGTATTCAAATGGTGACTCTTGGAATTCCTCAAAAAGACTCTTTGAATTATCCATGGGCCCTCTTTTATCTTTTATGTAACCAAAAATATATTCATTAGTATAAAATAAATATTAACATACATTAGCTAAAATAGGAATATTAAAACCACCATTAAATGCAATGCGGCCTTTATCACCAATAATGCTAGACCTTTGACATCAATGACAATATTTCCAACAATCTCCGCCTTTGTGATTAATGGAAACCACAAACTAAAACTAACACATCCTACAACCTCCACATACTATCATCTAAAAAATATATAGTAACTCCCCCTTACTATAAAAACTTGTACCTATTCCTTGTACCTATTTATACACCTATAATTGTACCTGTTATTCTTCCCCTTTGACATCAATGGCAAAGGGCCTACCTAGAGCTAAAACTTAGCTCCCCCTCAACTGATTCTAAACTTCAATGGCAGGAAGTAAAAAAAAATTACTTCCAACTTCTCTAACAAATAATCAAATATGTCTTTTGGTAGTGCCTTTATGAAAATATCTACAATTTACTTTCTAGTAATGATATACTCCATCTTAATTTATTGATTTGCAACCTGCTCTCTCAAGAAGTGATATCTAATGGGGATATGTTTTATTCTTAAATGCATCACTATATTCTTTGAAATTTTAATATCACTTGTGTTATCAAAAATAATATAAATAGGTTTGTCATACTTTACCTTCATATCTTCCAAAGTTTGATTCATCCAAAGTACTTGAATACAAGACAATACCGTTGCAATATATTCTGCTTCAGATGTAGAAAGTGATACTAAATTCTATTTCTAGCTTAGCCATGATATTAATATGTCAAGGAAGAAATATCCTACACTTGTACTCTTTATATCATTCAAACACCGTACCTAATTTGAATCTGTATAAACAACCAAAGTAAAATCTCTTCCTGTGGTATACCATAATCAATAATCCAATGTCCCCTTCATATATCTAAATATTTTCTTTACCAACTGAACATGACTATATGTTTGAGATGACTAATATCATGCAATGATACCTATAATATGCATGATGTCTAGCCTTGATAATGTCAAATATAAAATACTACCAATCATAGATCTATAGAAATATTGATTTGTAACAGGTGAATCTTCATCCTTGCTCACCTTATTTCCTATACACATTGGTCTGCCAACTAGTGTACAATCCTCAAAACCAAATTTATTCAACATTTCCTTGGCATATTTACTTTGAGATATGAAAATTTCTTTATCTAACTAAAATATTTGCAATCCTAATAAAAATGACAATTTTCCAAGCATAGACATCTCAAATTCTTTTTGCATATGACAAAAAAATTATTTTGTCATATTTTCAATATTTCCTCTAAAATGATATCATCAACATATAACACAACAATCAATTGATGCTCACCTTCTATTTTGATGTAGAGATTACTATCATCAAATCCTCTCTTGAAACCTTGTTCCTATAGGTACTTATCAAGTCTTACATACCAAGCTCTAGAAGTTGGTTTCAATCCATACAATGATTTATTCAATCTGCATACATGACCATTAATATTTTAAAGACTAAATCCCTCAAGATGCTCAATGTAGACCTCCTCTTCTATATTTCTATTTAGGAAGGTAGATTTGACATTCATCTGAAACACTTTGAAATTTTTAAATACTGTATATGCAAGAAACATTCTAATAGCCTCTAACCTTGCCATTGGTGAAAAATTTTCTTCAAAATCTATTCCCTCAATATAAGCATATCTTTTACATACAGATCTTTCTTTATTTCTGGTAACTTTCTCCATTTTCATTCAACTTATTTCATTAAACCTATTTTGTTCATATCACATTGTGATATTTTGGTGTAGGCACTAATTCTCAAGTATCATTCTTTTCTATCTGATTTAATTCTTCATCCATATAACCCAATGCTTATCATTTCTAGCTTCTAAAAATGTTCTAGGTTGATTTTTAGATAACAAAGAGAAATTAACTTACTCAGGTTCACTTACCATCATTCTTCTGGTGTGAATTAATTCATTTATGTCCCTGATGATGTCACTTTCATTATGATTAATTTGAACATATTTGGATAGATTTTTGGTGTCTTTTTTCTCATTTTTCTCCTTCTTCTCATCTTCATCTAATTCTTCAAAATCTTCCTCTTCAATGATTTTAGGAATATATACTAGATCACTCATTCTTTGTGTTCTATCTTTTTCTATCCTGACACTTGCACTTTTAACAATTTTATTGGTTATTTTGTTGTAAAATTTATAATCTTTAATTTTTCAAGAATAACTAATAAATATACCTTAACCAAGTTTTTCATTGGTTCTCTTTAGGAAGCATGTGCTACTAAAAACATTAAAATAATTAATTATTGCTAGTTTGTCTTTTCATAGCTCATAAGGAGTTTTATCACTATTGACTCTTAATAATGCTTTATTCTAATTATGCATTACTATAACAACTTCATCTTTTCAATATTTTTTTCTATCATGGATTCATTTAGCATTGTCCTCACCATCTCTTGAATTGTTGTATTTTTCTGTTCAACTACTCCATTTTGTTGTGGAGTTCTAGCTATTGAATAATGTCTCTTTATTCCATGGTCTTCACAAAATTCAATAAATTAATCTAACATGAATTCTCCTCATCGATATGATCTTAAACACTTAACCTTCAAACTAGTTTCATTCTCAAATAATGCTTTGAATGCTTTGAAATGTCTGAAAGCCTACGATTTTTTCTTTTAAAAAATTACCCAAGTCATATGTAAAAAATTATCAATAAGTAACATGAAATATTTATCACCTTGAAGAATTTTATTTCTCATATGTCGATATAGATCAGTGTAAACAAGCTCTAGCATCTGAGTGGTCTAGCACTCTTTTGTTTTGAACTACCCTCTAGCATATTTCCCATGCTGACAAGGTTCACAAAGCATGTCAGATGGCTTTGTAATTTTTGGAAGATTTTTGATTGATTTCTTCTTACTGATGTTGAAAATATTCTCAAATTTTATGTACCCCATTCTCTTGTGCCATACCAAAATTTCTTCAATTTGATTTAAAAAAACATATTTGACCTTTGATGTCTGATAGCATATACAAATTATTACATGTTCTCTAAGTATTTGCAACCAACACATCTGAATCTTTTCTTTTAATTTAAAAACCTTATACATAAAACATTAGTGTGTGCCCCTAATTACATATTTGACTTACACTCAAAATATTATGCTTAAGACCTCTTACATATAAAATATTTTTAGTTTTAGTTCTACCATTATCATAACTTAATGTACCTTTTTCAACAATTATAGCAGTAATATTGTCTCTAAATTTCACTATGCCAAAATTGATCTTCTTCAAGGTTATGAACTTTCTCTAGTGTCTTATCATATGTCTCAAACATCTACTATCAATTAACCATAGCTTTTCTCCGCTTCTTGCATGCAAAGTTATCTGAACCAACATAGCTTTTTTAGGTTGTTTCTTTTTCCATGAACCTATCTGAACTTTCTTCTTGATGAATGGAGACTTAACACTCTCATCCTTCTTGGCTAACTCAAATACACTTCTAAAGTACCAATATTTGTGTCTGAAGTTATTACACTTGTAACATATTATGGCCTCTTCATTAAAGCCTAATAGAGGAGCAAAAGAGTTGTGGCTTTTGCTTGACTCTGTATGAATTTATTTCTTATTTATAAAATCATTATCCCTTTTTGACATTATATTTTCTTATGACCATATCCATTACAATAAAAATAGTAACCATAAAAATAGGACATATTTGGGTATCTCTGACCTGATTGCCTTTTGTAACTCTATTCCCTCTAGCCTTCTTTCTTTGAGATGTCATCTGTATTCTTAACTTCTTCTTTTTTTATTTATTTTGTAAGAGATTCAACATAGCTCTTTCTTTTTTCCATGTCTATGAAAGTAGTGACTTCTTCCTCTTTTTCAAATCTAATACCTATGTTATTTGACATTGATCTTTGATTTTTTAATATCTTATTTAACATATTAGTGTTATTCTCAAACTTTAAATTATTGGCTGCTCTATCATTGATTGATTTATTTCTTTTCTAAAGATCTACTTTTAAAAAATCAATTTCAATAACATACCTTTCATATTCTTGATTTACTATTTCCAACTATGCCATTAGATCTTATTCATTCTTTTTGGCTTCTTCAAAGTGTGCTTGTAGATCTTCAATTATTTTCTTTGACTCCTTTTCATTTTTCTTGATCTGGAGCTTTAATATTCGATTCTTATTTTTAAGAACTTTTAGCTCCTCTAAGGCACAAATGAGTTCTCCTTCTATATTCACTTTTGCTTCATCCTTTTCTTCTTCTTGATCATCTGTAATTTTATATATGGAGGAATCTTCATGTATGGTTATGAATAGAATCTCTTCTTCTAAATCACTGACTCCACTATATTCAATTAAGTTATGATCTTTAGAATAAAAACTCTTCTTCTTGAATCTCTCCTTGAATTTACCTTTGAAATTCTTATTATATGTAGAATTTCCTTCTTTATTGTCATCATTATCCTTATTTAGAAATTTAGCTATAAAATGTCCAATCTTTCTACAACTAAAACATTTAAAATGTAGTTTTCTTTGATATTTACCTCTGCCATTTTTTGGGTTGCGAATGAATAGAGCTTCATTTTCATCTTCATCATCGTTAGAAATATCACTTTATTATTGAATCTTAGCCTTCTCTTTCTTTGATGTCTTAAAATTACCTTCTCTTTTTGAGAGTTTATCTTGTTCAGTCTGCATCTCATATGCTATAAGAATACCATGATGCTCATCCATCTTTATCTTGTCTAAATTCTTCATCTCTTCAATTGTTGAAGGTTTTCCATCATATCTCAATGTTATAGATCTCAAAGCCTTTTAGACCAAAATTAATTCTTCTAAATTTTCTCCAAGACTTTGAATCTAATTAACTATTTGATCAAATCACAAAAGATAACTTGCTATATTTTTTTCTTCCATCTTCAAACTCTTAATCTATCTTTTGAAAGTTTGAAGCTTAGTTTGTTGATCCTTTTCATCACCTTTGTAAATATTCTCATGTTTTAATGAAGTTTCATGATCAAATTTATATTTCATAACTTTAACAAAGTTTTATTCACATAAACCTCATGAAATAGCATTTAAAGATTTAACATTATTTTCACTTGCCTTCTTTTCTGCTAGAGTGGTTACAAGTGTCTGTGGATCTTCATATTCCTCAACCACTACTTGCCATATGTTGAATCCAAGGGCCATCAAATAAGTCTTCATCCTTATTTTCCAAAAAACATAATTCATCCCATCAAAAAAAGGTGCCTTATTTGTATAAAATCCTTTATGTTATCTAGCCATCATGATTTCTTGATCTACCTTCAAGATGTAAAACTTTTTCAAAAGGAACCTGCTTTGATACCAATTGTTAAGCATGAAATATAATAATATGGAGGTGAATCAGTATATTATATATATTTTTAGTTAAATTAATTTTTTTCATTAATCACTTAATCACATATTCAACATATGAAATAAAACTTACATAATAATTTGCACCACACAAGAGAGAAAGACACTAAATTTTTACGTGGAAACCCAAAGTGGGAAAAATGATGAAGAAAAATATCAAGTATATGAATGAGCACCAAATAAGAATATAAAGTTTTTAGGCACCAACCCACAGGAGCACGAACCCCTGTTGTGTATAAAACACAACTACCTCTCAATTTTTCTTACTCAACAAATGATATAACTCTAGAATATCTTATAATTTTATTTCTTTGAAAACAAATACAAACCATGTACTCTCATGCATATTTCAAATGGCTTACCAAGCCTTTATTTATAGCTTTCCAAATGACCTTTGGTATTAACCTTTTGTGACCCTTCAATCCTCATGGAAAATGACAACAAACATGCATGACCCTTCATATCATTTTATTTTAAAATTCATATGGTGACCCTTCATAAGAAAAAGTGTCCTTTCCTCTTTTGTCTTTATCTTGGTGACTTTTTGTATTCCTCAAAGTGTACCTTCATGGAAAAATGCACCATACTTATTTTTTTATCCACATGGTGACTCTTGGAATTCCTTAAGAAGACTCTTCGACTTCTCCTTGGGCCCTCTTTTGGATTATATGCAACCAAAAATATATTCATTAATATTAAATAAAAATTAACATAGATTAGCTAAGATATAAATATTAAAAACACCATTAAATGAAATGGGGCCTTTATCACCAATAATGCTAGAACTTTGACATCAATGACAATATTTCCAACACTAATTTGAAATGCAATGTTAGAAGTGTATTATTAAAGAAAATATAGAGTAAATAATGCAGCTTCAAGAATGAACCAAAGAGAAATAGGACATGAATGAGCCAAAATAATCCATATAATATTGCATTATAAATATGAAAGGAGAGAGGTCCATATATAAATTTGAGAGGGAAAGAAACCAAACATTCCAATGAATATGATACTAATCTTTCTAAGTAATCAACATGACCTCTAGATCCCTAATCAAGCTAATTAAACTATGTAGCCAAAACCTAATGGGACTTGTATTCATTTTGGCACCTTTGAGCCTACAACATTAATCCAAGTGAGTTCTATTATGATTTTTGAACTAGGTTATAATCTAGTGAGTAAACAAATTCGAGAGTTAGTCTTACCTCTTCCTTTTAATTAGAATCTTAATATAATGTTGTTGCATTTTAACTGTGTTATTTATTTGTAGATTTGTATGAAAATAAGTCACCAAACGTTGAACTACTGTATGAAATATTTCTATGGATTTATACCTATTTATTAAGTGTTATATTGAATTGATTTCAGGATAAATGCTTCCCCTATTTTTTTTTGTCACATAGTATAAAATTGATGTGCTTGGGTTGGGTTAAATCATGAGTGGTACTCTATTTATTTTTTCAAATCATCAGTTGGGAATGATGTATAAAGTGTTGTAAACTAATTTTAACTATATGGAATCAGTTAATGGCTATATTGGAAATAAAGTAACTTTGAAAATATTTAAATCTTGTAATAGATTAATATTTTCTCATTATGACACCTATTTTGAATAAAAATGGATGGGGTTTTAATGTATAATGGAGTTGGGTTTGATATACTAAATTTCACCATTATAATCTTTAAAAATCAAACTAAAACCCAATATAGGTATATTATGATTTAAAATATCAAGACTTATTCTTTTTTGTTATTCATTCCTTGAATGACTTTATGACTATGATTTTATCCTTTGTTTGGCTGTGATGGTATAATTATTTACATGTTCAAGTTTGTATGACATTTTCCAAATTGGAAAGAATTCATGTATATGTTAGTTAAATTTTATGAGGGGACCTATTTAGAATAAACATATGTGAAACATTGTCTAATTCATTCCTTGTCACACACTGAATAATCATGTTAACTTTGTTATACTCATGTGGATGGAGTGGGAGGTTTCCTCAACAACTTAGGTTGAAATTATCATCCTAGATCTATTTATTAGGTTATTCCATTTTGGTTCAATGAGGTCACTTTTCTATTTTATTTGGATCTATTTAATTTTGTGAAGGAATTAATGTTACCATACCTAGCTATATTAAAGCTAAGCCGATTTAAATTTGTTAATGAATGTTATGCCTTTTTATTTTTGAATAGAATGAGTTATGTGTTTTTTTTGAGTGGTCTCATTGGGTTTAATTATTTACAATCAGATAATCCTCTTGGGATGATTAATGGTCCCTAAAAATACCTTTTGATCTTATGGATTGCATATAATATACCTTGATTTATGTTTTAAATCATCTCCTATCAAAATCCAATATATGCCTTGGCCATTGCTCAAGCTAATATGTTTGCTTGAATCTTATGGTTTTATGTTTTTGCATTACTTCTTTGTCCTTATTGATGGATATGTAAGTCTTTATTGGTGGATCAGTATTATGTGTATACCTCTTACCTCACCTAAGTATCTAGTTGCTGAAAACCTCCACCAAGATGATTGTTGGGGTGGTAAGGGCCACCAATGGTTGGTTTCATAGGGCTGATCTTAAGTGGTGTCCTCCTTTTATTGTTTGTCCTTCTCTGCTAATGCACTTGGATTGTGTATGGAAAATTTCTCTTATCCATGCCTATAAGCACATGATGTTGATGTGATGGATCATGGTTGGTTATCTATTTTATGTTGTGATGCCATCCCATTACCTTAAGTAGTTTTTTAATATTGTTATGTTGGAAAAAGAATGTTATTGATTATGTTGTAGACATTGGAGAGAGTCTTGATGATAGTTGTATGGTTCCCATATATTTAACCAAATTTAATTACTCCTTTGGTATGTAGTTATGTTGGACTCTATTTTCAATATCAGTGGTAATGTGAGTATATCACATCATTTTATAGTTGATCTTTATATATTATCATATGTACATGACATAGTAATTTATTTGTTGATGTTAAATAGGCATAAAATTGTAAAATTGATTATATCAGAGTGGCTATACTGATACTATTTTAACCTTGAATTTATATGAAAGTAAGTTGGTGTTATCTTGTGATGTGCCAAAAATAGTTTGAGGTTGTAAAACTCCTTGATGGAATTATGTATGTTTTATATAGTTTCATAAGGAACATTTATTTAGTGATATTTTCATACCATGGAATGTCTATCTTGTATGTGGACTTACCATTTGTTTATGACAATAGCATGATGATATCTAATTGAAATGAGAGATATATTTATTTTTGAATATGATTGGTAATGTGATGGACTTGGTCTTAAATTAGTAACCATAAATAAGTATATAGCCTATTGTGTGATTAAATTTAAATAGTTCATCGATGGTCTAAGTAATATGTTTCATTATTACATTATGTCAATGGATGTTATTGGTCATAATACTATTTAAGTGAGCTCACTTATATTTCTTAGTCATTGAAGTAAGTTAGATTAATGATATTCATATTTGGATGCACATCATGTATTTTGTATTATACCATTAATGGTGTTATAGTGATTTAGATATATGACATTTTTCCTAAAAGTCTTGTAATTCATATATAATGCAACTCTTCATTAATGAAAGTTGGTTATATGGTCATAAATGCTTTGATGAGAATAGATAGTCATTATTTATATTAGGTATATGTGTGTTGAAAATTTAAGCTTATCCTTGTCATTAAATTCTTTGTATACCTTATATGTGTTAATTAAAGCAATAAATTATCTTGGAATTGGAATAGTTATTTAATGAGCTAAGGAAACCTTAATTATTACGCCTAGGTATATGACTAAATAATCCACCTCGGGAATGAGATACCAATTCATAATCTTCCTTAATGAACACACAAGATAATGCCTAAGACTAATGAATTAATGAACTTTTCATAGTCATACACATACTAATTAGATGGCGTGAATGCCTATGTTTTTAGAATAAAATAATATGATAACTAAAGATTAAGTAAGAAACATTTAAGTGTAGACCCCTATGGTTGGTTTATAGTTTGCTTATTCATGTATCTTGAGGAATAAATATTCTTGTTGCCTATTGTATGATTTTTCATTAGGAGACTTCTGTGTGTGATGTCACCCACCTTGAATCTAATATGTTGTATCTCATCTAATTTAAGTAGGA
>JARHVA010005326.1:1017500-1020000 GCA_037957365.1 Torreya grandis
GCTTAGTGCACATTATGAGGCTTGAGTCTCTAAAAGGATACAATAGGAAGAAAAAATGGCACACGTACCAAACAAAAAGAAACTTAAAAGATAGAATGAACATATAAAAAAAAATAGGAGAATAAGAAACAAAAAAATTTCGTAAACAGAATAGGTATGAAACAAACAAAAATGCCCCATGCAACCTAATGTGGACCTTTTTAATATTTTCCCTAGGTCCTAGACCCATGTTCATATTTTCCAGCAGAGTTTTATCCCTTGAAAATATAATGGGAGTTAACAAATTTAGGAAAATCAATAGGTAAGATGCAAGAGAATCCAACCAACCCATGGTTGAAGCCTACACTTGAAGGTGAGCTAGGTCTTCCATTTATTTACCTAGAGGGGTATTTAAAATAAAAATTGGGCCTTAATTTTTCCCCCAAACAAAATCTCAATAAAATGGTCATTCAAATTTCTTTAAATATGTCCTTATCATTATGATCTATATATCGTTATTCCTAAGGCTCAATTCAATTGAGTGTAGTTTGTCCTTTAGAAAACTTACTTCAAAAAGAGTAAAAACATAAGGATAGGGATCCCTTAACTAAAATAAAAATAACATAATTGGAATCCTCCATGGAACTTATATCATATAGGATTACTTAATGATAATGTTTCATTTGGAACCCAACCATTTCCTCCACTAGTTCTACCAAATCAACTAGTTACAAGATCAACATTTATGTCAGTTTGTCAACCTTAGCCTTTTTGGTTCTAGTAATAAAAACATTAAAAAAGACCCATTGAATCCTTTTATTCCCTTTATTTTACACCATATGTGAATTTTGGGTCAATAATAACTCTTTTCTCATATCTAGAGTGGTAAACTTAAACATCATAGAGATTAGTAATTGATGTGCCACATAAATCTTGTTGTTTCATTTAAATGCCACCACATAATATTCAAGAGTGTAATATATAATATAGGAGACTTGCACTATAATTTTGTTTAAATTGATTTAAGATAATTAAATGATGGGATATAAATATACTAAACTTAAATTTGAGAATGAGTTATAACATCACCTACTTGTAGACTTCTGACCACACCTCAGGGAGGTCAATTTGTCTAAATATTTCATCATCTTATTCCACATTCTCCATGGATTCAAATTAGTTAGAGACCCATTACTCTCGTATGGTATTTTCCTTGTAATATTTTAGTCATGCATGAGTAACCCTATATATTTGGTAATGGTTTACACATAAACCTCAATCTACATTCCCCTCATCACCACAATCTTTTACTTCTAGGCTTACCTGAAGTACTTGGATAAATTGGGGCAATGTCCAACTATTCTCAACATGAAATGTGTGAGTTTTCCCTTCTCAAGAATTACACATATATTAGGGTTAAATAGAGTAGGACATTAGTTCCACAATACACATTCCCAATTTAGGCATTTATCCCTCAAGTAATTTATTCTTAGAAGTTACCTCTTGCTATTTATCCATTAAATATGCCTCAATGTAAGCCATTAGAATAAAATTTCAAAACTTAAACCTATTAACAACCATTATGAAGTGTGAAAACCTTAATGAAGAAGCATAAGTCAAATAAAAAAGCCTAAAATAAGTAAGAAACAAAAATGTCATGTGAACATTATGTTGATTAATGATGGAAAGAGTGTCTTGCTAAATGATGATACAAAAAATAAAAATCGTGATTATAAAACGAGTGACAATGAAGCAAAAATGGAAAAACCTCATCATGAGACGACCTTAGGAGGTGAGTTAAAAATTAATATTCCACAAGGGAAGCAAATAATGACAAGGCAAGAGCAGTATGAAATTAATTATAATTAAATCCATCTCACCAAACAAAGATTTCCATACTATTTCCATCCCATAATTTTTTAAATAATAATGATCAGGAAAAAAGGTTGAAATGGAATTTTAGCTGTCAAAAATTTTAAAAAATAAAAGACCAAAATATGAGAAAAAAATTAAAATATGTCTACAAATGTTTATTAAATTAGGGGTGCTACACCGATACCCAAATAAATATATCTTGTAATTACCATAGGACAAACAAACAATGACCTATCCTAGATACAAACCAATAAACCTTACATAATTAATCATTTAGATCTAGACAATTTTTTTGGCATATAGGGGGATTTGATTTCCTTTGGAAATTCCCTTATCTATTTCCATTTATGTTTTAATTTGAGATGATTTATTCCCTTTTCTCCTCATTTCATTACCATAGTCTATCTCCCCTTTTATAGGATTTAAGTTTTTGTGATGGAATCAAAACCCTGAATCAGGAGAAAAATGTTCCCATTCATCTTTTTGATCAATATTCATTTATTTAGAGGTTTAGAGTAAATAGGAAACTAATTTATCCTAATTTATCCTAAAGTAACTCTTTAAAGGCAATAAACATATCCACCTTATCCTTTGGAGAGGGGTGAGTCCCTAATCTAAACCACTCCATAAGGAGGGAATGTTTTCT
>JARHVA010005326.1:1025000-1052500 GCA_037957365.1 Torreya grandis
CACACACACACACACACACACACACACACACACACACACACACACACACACACACACACACACACACACACACACACACACACACACACACACACACACACACACACACAGGCACGCGTGTGCATGCACACACGCACGCATACGTGCGCGCACACACACACACACATGGTAAATGCACAGAGTTGAAGGATAAGTCCATGGACATTTACTGTAACATGATAAAGTTAAATAATAATGCAATCACGCTATTTAATTAATCTAATCATATCACTTAATACTAGGCTCAAGATTGTTGAGTCACAAAGAAATCACATTAGAACTAATGTGATCACATTATACTGAATATAAATGTGATCATTTTATTAGTCAATAATGGGATCACATTCCTTGTGTTTAAAAAACATATATATGAAAAGCCAGATGCAAAATTATTTATTTTAAATTCATGTTTCCTATTCCTTCCTTTTTTCACAATCACATTTTACTCAAATGAGTGTTAACAAGTGTTAAGAAGCTAATAGATTCACCCTAGAAGCCTGCTTATCAATGCTGCCACCATGTAAGAGAGGTAAGTCATCAAATCTTCTTTATTTATCCATAAATTTTCATAATTATCATTAATGAACTAATGTTTTTAATTGTTATTTGTTTTTTTCTAACAACCCATCTTGTTAACCCTCCCAACCCTCCACAAAATCCTTTGTTTGCTCCTCTTCCTAATCCTACACAAAACCTTGTTGTTCTTCCTATCCCTCTATGTAACCCTCTTATAGTTCCCCAAAACCCACCTAGAAATCAATATTTTTTTATTGATAAACTTATGGGAAACAAAATTGAAATTGAAGACCTAATTGAAAAAATTAGAGATCCCAGTTCAACCAACATCCACCATACCTAGCTAGATGATTCCTTACAGACCTTGTTATGTCAAATTGAATCGATAACATGTCTAATTGATCAATAGAACTCATATAGGAATATATTTATGTTATATAATGTTGATAAGTTGTCATCCCTTCAATTCAAGAATTTCAAATTTTTAAAATTTGACATTTGTACCCTATTTATAGACCTAGGCACTAATTCCCCTTTCCTGTAACCACTAAATGTTTTCCTATCCATAATTATGTACATAAATTAATCATAGCAAAATTTTGGAATCAAGGGTGGATGCTATTTGACTATCGACCATGTACCCACTATGAGGTCCCATTATAATTTTTGAGGAAACTTTACTATGAGTTTTTCATCAATTGGATTACCAATTAAAATTATTTTAGTGAGTTTTAGGGCTAAGGAAAAGGTTTTGTGTAGGATTGAATAATTGCACATCATGCACCTAACTAGCCTATATAGATTCATATCAAAAATCATCTTGAGCTTGAGATCCCCTTTGCAGTTTAGTAGGTTATGGATCTAGACACTCTCGATGCACTTATTTCACTGAATGATGCATTCATTAAACATATGACTAAGATTTCACAAAGTGATGCTAAAAATATAGCACAAGCTATCCAACCCTGACCCCACCCTCACAATTTGTGTGGAGCTATATGCATGGGACATTATGATGATGATGACATCATTGGCTTAGATGATGATGACATTTACAATATTTGATTTTTCATAGCCATTATTTTCATATTCAGACCCAATTTTTATGTCATCCTTGACTACATTTACCTCTATTAGGATGACACCAGTTACCTATAAAGAGGTGAAAATTAATTACATATATGTCTTATGCTTTCCATTTGTTATGATTTTAATTGTTTACATATACATGTTGATGAGTGATGTGGGATATGATTTATCTATTTTTGTGTTTCCTGCTTATACATACATGGGTGATTTACCTCCTCCTATTTTTTGTCTAGATGGAGCCTAACCTCCCTATCCCTAACAATCTCATTGAGAATCTTATTATGAGACTCTAAACTATCCACATTTCCCTATTGGCCAATTATCTCTCTCGTATTATGAGGTAAATCCACATATGTATGATAATTATGGAGGAAAACATATGTATGCTTGCTTATTCTCACATAAAAAACTGTATCCACCAAAATATTATCGAGTCTCAAATAATCCTCACCTAAAAAATCCTAACCAAATTTTCTTTGATCATATTCCACCACTAAGTGATTCACTCTTAGACCATATAAGAAGATAAGACATTAGATCTCCAGTCTTAGAAATAAACAATAACAAAGTAATAAATTACAAAGTAACATATAAATTAACTAAAAATAAACCAACTCACTACTTTATTTGGGCAACTTCATGTTGGTCTAGGTATAATTTCTAATTAGACCTAATCTTAGCATTCTCCTCCTATCCTATTTGTTTATCTCTAACAAGTGTATGTTAGCCCTTATTTCCCATAAACTTCATGTCCTCACCCTTTATAGTATGCTTGTTTCTATATCTAAATATCTACATATGATGGTTGTGGTTGTACTTAACGTTGTCATCTTACCATAATTATAACCTACACATAGGATATTTTTCTAAATGTACTCCTCCAATTATTACTCTCCCAATTTTACTTGTGATCGTAGCAACATTTCTAACTCATTCACATACTAAACTAAAACACCCTAATATAGTAGAGCTATAAAAAAATATAATTATTAGTGTGTCCACCACTCATGGAAATTTTCTTATTGGTGGCATACCTATCCAACTATAAGTCTTGATGGACACCAATATCCCAATCTCTAGCCCTCAATGGTAATGGGTCATGTGTTCATACACTTAGCCTATGATGATTGTAAGGTTCATGTGGTCATAAACCAAAGTAATACACCCAATTAATAACCTTACCTCTATCACAACCCTCTATCAATGGCACAACCCTTCCTTTATCTAAAAAGCCTAGTATCTTAATCAGAACCTTGAAAGTGATAGTCCACTCTTAAGGGACTTGTGGGAAGATTAAACTTTTTTCATGACACATCCTAGTTGGTGAATAGGTAAATCAAAGGAATATACTTTATGGGACAACAATCGCAACCTAAAAAATCCATATTATCCCTATTATATATAGTCTATTCAAATCATTAGTCATTAAATTTATCTAAAATCCTAGGAAGTCAATCATACTTCATCACTCTACTTCATCAAATGTAGATCCACCTTTAAAACACAATTTTAAATATGCATAAATACACTATGTTAATCTTGAAAATTCATCCAAAATGAATTAGTTATGAGGGTCCAGACCAAAATTAAACACCCATTTTTAGACAAGTAATAAATCAACAACCAATATAGTCCAAAATATAATATAGCATAAATTGAAGATCTTGACCCAAGTATATCTATATTTATCAATTTGAAAAAAAAAGAAACTAGTATATTATATATTCCCCTTCACAGTTTTAATCCTATAATTTTTGTTTTGGTACAAGGCTTCTACTCTAATACTTGAATAGATGCCTTATCAATTCAAATCAAAGTGTATTTTCACATGCATGCTTGTCTTATTCTTTCCTATAATGTGTCATTTTATTCATGTACTTATATAGACATATATTTTATATGTAAAAATGCTTCTATTGATTATTTTGGATTACATATATAAGATTTAATGTACTTTATTTAAAACTAAGTGAGGACTTATTTGTAGGAATAATTGATGGTTGGTTCTGACACTCCTAACTCTCTATTAGATAAGACAAATATAGGCATTACTACTACAATATCATCTCATAGTTTTTACTAGTGGTATACATTAGTTCTTGTAATTTTTAATTGTAAAAATAGATTTGTTTTAATAATTTTATTACATGTGTACTTGGGGAAAATATAACATATCTTTATGTATTATGTATTCAGGGTTGTCCTATGATAGCTAATAGTCCCAATTAGATGGTGATTTGGGTAACTTTTCCTATTCCTCATTTATATGCCTATTTAGACAACTGAGCCTACCATTGACTTGATTGAGAATGAAAAATAGATTGAGAAAGATCATGAGCTTGTAGTAAGTATGCATGTTTAAATGATTCTTTTTTATAGTTTAAAATTAGTTTATTAACAATTATTTGAATTTATTTTATGTTAATTTCATAATAATTCTTTTACTTGAATAGGCTCAACTACACGATAGCTATGAGTGTAGGACCCAAATTTGGACCTCGGAGTAATCCAAGGCATGAGAGGGGTCTCCATCTACTAGCATGGCATCACAGGGAGAGTATTCTTCAAGGAAGGCAAAGAAAGGGAGGCTATTTGATGAATGGGATGTATTACACATGATATGTACTTTTTTTGTATGCCTATATAGAAATTTATTAATTTTTGGCATTGTATATGCACATATGACATTCAACCAACATTAGATACTATGTTGGTAGATGTAATTTTTTGTATGGCTATAATGGCCCAATCTATGTATTATTGACATTGGCCATGTATGTGCCTATATTGTATGCCTATAATGTCTTGATATATTTAATTTATATTAATTTTTAATTTCATTATGCGTTATTGTACAATATTGTTTTTTCTTCTAAATTATTATCTATATTAGATCTCATTTTAATGTTGTACATGCATAGATGAGGATTAAAAAGTTATTCTTTTAATTTTATAAATCTTGGATCTTACATATTTTTTTAAATTAATGTTTTATTTGATTGTGTAGTGTAAATGACTAATTATACCCTTATCACTTGGGCTTAATGGCCTTCTTCTTCTACACTTTTGATGCAAATCTTTCTCAAATGCTTGCAAGTGTTCAAGATATTAATCAAATATATTTTTATCTAATCTTGTATATTCACTTATTTTCTACCTCAGGACTCCCTATCCTACTCATACAACATAATTTCAAATTTTGAACCCCTCTCTCTTTTATCTTTTCTTAGATTTCTCTCTTTAGCCTTTATATTGGCTTGTAACCCTATTTTAAGGAAAATCTCTTTTTTTTTCCATACACAAACTCTTCAAGCAAAAATAATTATATTTTTTAAAACCCTTTTCCATGCCATTACCTCACATAGAATATTTTATTAGGTTCTTTTGTATAATCTTATACCTCAAGTCTTACTTGACACTCCAATTAACCATCCAAATGCACAGAAGCTCCAAGTTTTGACCATTCTAGAGACACTTTTACCAAGCTAAAAATATATTTGATCACCCTTTTTTCCAATCCAAATTTTAAATTAATTTTGGTCAACTGTTCACCTGAGTTCAACTTTTAGCTTTAGCGTCTTCCTCACTAGGTCTCTTAGGCTAGTTGACTACCTATATGGTAGTAAAGTATGGAATATAGATGGTACAAGTATGAAATAACTTTATTAACATAATAGTCCCTAAAACACACTAGATTACAAATTTTCAATAATTTTTAAGTGTTGAATCTCTTCTTATGGTCAAAACCCTAAAAATTTAGGGTTTATAGCAACTGTATAGGATGAGATTGAAACTAATTGCATATAACGTCCAACCAAGACTTTCAAGATGATCTAATTATTGGATTAGGTCTATATAACATTCTTCATAATATGTTTCCATGAAATTTTTTTGATTTTTATTTTCATCATTGTTTATTTCCATTAAATTTTCTTCATTTATGGGGGTGAGGCATCATACATAGACTCATCATAAAAAAAATCTAAAACATAGAACTCTGAATGTGAACATCCAACATTAGCTAATTCATTATTTTATATTTTATTATTATTAATTTCATTATGGAAAATTTCATTATTATTTATTTCATTATGGTCAATTTCAACATTATTAAATTTATTATAGTCAATTTCATTGTTGCTTAATTCTATATCATCAATTAGCTCATTATCTATGGCATTTGGTTCATCAAGATTAGGGTTTGTACCTTGTTTACCATGAGCTTCTTGCATTAGTAGCTTGTGTTTATCTTTAAAATATTTTAATTATTTTGGTGTTTTTTTCTTCAATAACTTCCTTTTCATCTTTGAATGTGATTTGGAACCCATCAAAAAGGATAATTAACAACTTTTCAAAGGTGGGGTCAAGTACACAAGTAAGCAAATCTACATAAAGTTCATAGAGAATGTTTTTGGGGATATAAGTCTAGATTTGGGATAAAAATAGTAATTGATAAATTAGCTTATCATTAAAATAATAATAAAATAATCATTTTATATAACAAAATCACATTATTAATTAACATGATCACATTATGTTTTCTACAAGGTCTTTGCACATGCAAACTAGTGAGAAGGTTATATAGACAATAATGCAATCACATTATTATCGATATAAGCTATGTGGTTGGTAATTCACAATGAATATTGAGTTTTACCTATGTTAAGAATAATGTGATCATGTTATTAAATAACATAATTACATTATACTTAATGTAGATAAGTGATTATAGATTGGGGATTAAGGTAAATTAGTACATAGGGTATATGGATTAGGGATTAAAATTTATGTTTTAGGAATTAAGGATTATAATTAAGGTCCAAATTGAAGTGGTACTGCTACTAGGACCTTTCCCCTAGAATGGCTTAGCTTGATGGATACTCATATCACTCCCCATGTTAAAACCCATAGTTTTGAATTGACATAGAGAAGAAAGGAAATGGCTCAACATAAATTGAAATGACATGTGCATTTAATAAAATAGTAGGTAGCATGTTTTTGGGTATGTTTCATAAGTGTATTGAATGCTATATCACTTGAGGTTTCAATTTATTAAGTGGCAGGCCAATATGTTTCCTAAAGTGCATTAAATGCCATGGTATTACTTTTTAAGTCATTTTTTTCTTCTCCTAATATTTGGAGAAAGAAGCTCTGAGCACGTTGAATCCCCAAAAAATAGTAATAAGTCATTAAAATAAAATGTGTTTTTAGGTTCCCATTATAACCTAGATGTCATCATTAAGGTTGAGTGAATTAGTCGAATGGGGCAATAAGTCATGTGATTTATGCCAAATTAAACACTATGAACTTAATATTTAGTGTATAAATGATGTTAATTTGGGATAAAATGTTTGTTTTAAGGTTTAAAGAGTTTATATTTATGGTTTAGAGTTTAAGGATTAATAAATTTAAGGATTAGGTCTTAGTTTATAGGTTTTAGGGTATATTTATATAATTGTGTAGGTAATTGGGATAAATTTTAGATCGTTGAACCTATATCTATGATTACAGAATGTGAATTTGGAATCAATTATCCCCCAAATCATCAAAGATTGAGATTAGAAAGTTAATTTTGGTAATGAGTGATGCAATTTTAACCAAGTTCATCCTTGTGAACCTAATTTTTACTATATATAAAGGATATTAATCGGGTGAAATTTATTGGTTTAGGGTTCATAATTCAAAGGGTTTTGAGTTTTTAGCTTAGTGCTTAACATAAATGGTATAGGATTTGGGTTTAAATTTAAATGGTATAAGGTAAATTAGGGTTTTAAATATTAGATATAGGGTCCAATAACTATGTTAATTAAAGAACATTACCTTCATGACTTGATTACCTTCATGTTTGCATTTATTATAAAAGTAGGTTCAATTATTGCATGTACATGTTGTGTACATGTTATACAATTGATTGATCCATAAATTTGGTTTAGGGGCTCAATTTTTCCTAGATCATATAGGGACTTATAAAAGATTGATCTTTTGATTTTTCCCCAAATCATATCTTGCTATTGAAGACCCTCAAATTGGCCTCAAATTCCTCTGTGATTAAAATAATCAACTATATCTCCTCTTCTTTGGATAACTAAGTTTAAGGGCATCTAAATAGCCCCAATTTATTGAACATATGCACAACTAAACTAGTACTCCAAAGGCTTTAGCCATAATTATAAAAATTACATAAATTATGACATCTCATGATAAAATCAGTTATATTGTAAGGCATGTATGCTTGTGACATGCAGTTTGAATTAGGGAATAGGGATTAAAATTTAAATATTTTAGGGATCATTAGGGATTAGGACATGGGGTTTAGGTTTAAGGTGTTGTATATTAATGTCTAATCTCTAGATATGTAATTTGTTCAAATTATATTCTTACTATAGAGGATGTTAATTGGGGCTAAATTGAATTTGGTAAATACTTAGAAAATAAATGGTTTACAATTTAAGGTATAGTTTTTAGGTTTTATGTTTTATGACTTATATGTTTTAATGTTTATACATGGTTTAGGGTACACAAAGTCAATCACAAAGACAATTGACCCATTTGCAACTATAGAATGTGCTTTTCTATTATCATTATACCATGGATGTCATGTATTGTAGATTGAGTGAATTAGTTGAATGGGTCAATCAATCATGTGATTTAGGCCAAATTGAGCCTTTTAAACTAAATCCTTAGTCTAAATGATGTTAATTTTATCTAAAATTATTGGTTCAAGGTTTAAAGAGTTTATATTTATAGTAAATGGAGCTTAGGGATTAGAAAACTTAGGGATTAGGGCTTAGGGTATAAGTTTAAGGGTAATAAGGTACAATCATGATGATGATTGGGGAGAATTTGAAATCCTTTAAAATATATATTTGAGTAAAGAATGTGAATTTGGGATCAATTATCCCCCACATCATCATAAATGAAGCCTACAAAGTCAATTGTGGTAATGATTGATTCAATTTTAACTATGTTCATCCCTATGAACCTATTTATTACTATATATAAAGGATGTTAATTTGGGATAAATAGATCCCAAGGGCCTATTGAGCCTCAATGTAAGGAATTTCATCCATATGATATCAATTGGGGATCCAAGTACTCACCATATTAAAAAAAATAAGACTTTTTTCAATTTGATATGTAATTCAGTCCAAAGGAGCTGTGTGAAAGGAACTACATTCATATATAATGGAAATTTGGTCTTACATGGCCCTAATTGCATACCATATTGAGCCAATCAATTATTCAATTTTAGAGGATACATAATTACGTCCAATCAAGGCTTGCCCAATGAATTGTGTAAACATAATTTTAATTCGGGCCCTAATTTCATACTTTATTTGAATATTTGAGTGTTATCATGAATGTGATATGAAATCATGAACAATTTAACCCTACATAAGTAATGACATATTCATCTTTAATTACAATTAGGATTCTAAATGTGGAACAAATTCAACATGAATAATATTTCGTTCAATATGATCTATGAAATTTATTTAAAACAAGCCTTATGTAAGAAATTTCATCATTCTACTATCAACAGGGGGATCTATTGCTCCCAAATAAAATAACATATTAAATCAACAAACTATTTAGTTTAATTAAATATGCAATTATGGACAACCAAGTCTCATGCAAATAACTAAATACATCTAATGTCAATTACAACATCATTAGCCATGATTGTAAACTATATCTAGCTAATAATGCATTTGGTTTTATATTATATAAATAATTGGGGCTAACTAAGGGCCATGAAGGTAATGTTCTAGTTGGGTTCCATTAACCTTGATTTCACACCATATTAAACCAATTGAGTATTTAGGTTTAATATGATATGCAATTAGGGCCACTCAATCCTCAAGTAGGGAATTACATCCATTTAATGTCATTTGTGGCTTTAATTACACCATGTTAAAGCAATTGATATTTTTTCAATACTATACAAAATTAAAAAAAACTAAGTCCTATGTAATTAATTGCTTCCACCTAGAATATAATCAAGCCATTTTTCACACCACGCAAAAAAATGTGTCCATCTAATTTAACCATTGTGAATATTTTTTCCCTAATTGTATATCATATTTAACCAATGGAGTATTTTATCCAGTATAATATTTACAATTAATATTAATTGGTCCACAGGCAAGGAATTCCATCAATATACTATCAAGTAGGGATTTGATATCATAGGTTATATTAGACAAAAATCTTAATTTGAAACCAATATTTGATCTTAGGACTATGCCTAATGGCTCCTATTCAAGTTTTAGGATGTTGAAAATATATAACGTGATAATGTTATTAAATACTATGATCATGCTAATAATATAGTTAATAACATGATCATGTTATTAACATGATCTTTGTATTTGAATTAAAATTCAATTCCCATGATTTTTGGATCAAGAATAGCTTGGATTCCCAATCCAAAGGCTTGGATTTTCAATGTACAATTGATTTTTGAAAGGTATGAAAATAAACAACAAATTTCAACTTTGATTACACAATACACTAAGAATTTCAACATGAAAATTCAAAAACATGACATCACGACAATCACACTCTCCTCTTTCTAAAAATAAGATTATTATATTTTTTGGACGAATTTAAGGTTTTAATTTATATCTATTTATAACTATGCATTATTTAGGCCACTACCTGTTATAAACATACATGCCTATACATGTTCATGTAATTTATGTTTTGTTGATCCAAGTGGAAAATAAATAATATGGTGACATAGTATGCTTAATTATATAAACATTAAAAAAAAAATAGATTTTCACTTTTTAGGTAGTTAGGCTTGACTCACAGATGACTATCCTTTTTTTTAATAGTTTTTAGGATCTATTTACTTGAAAAATTCATAAAAAAAAGTATCCATTGAAAAAATACAAAAGAATTTAGGTGATGAGCTATAAACATTTATTCAATTTATTTCCAAAGGGTTTCAAATAATATTAAATGCTACTAAAAAAAATGGTGTGTGTCACAACGATCTACCTACTATGCTTTTTGAAAAAAACTAGAGTTTCTCTTCAAATTTTAGATGTTTGACCTAGTTATACTTATCCATTTTTTTTAAAAAAATAGTGTTTTGGAAACTAGACTCAAAATTCTATATTTCCTATTTTTACACTATCTTCAAATTTGGAGTGTAGATATCTCAAATTATCTATAGAAATTCAAATTTCAAAAATTTCAAAAAAATAATGTCCATGGGTAGGCCACTTTTTATCCCCCAACTTTGTGAACTTACCCTACACACACACACACACACTCTCTCTCTCTCTCTCTCTCTCTCTAAACTAATTATAGAATTAATAACATTTAATAAAAAAATAATTTTTAATGAACCTTTTTAGTGAGATAGGTAATTGAGAGGAAGACAAAATTTTTGTAAGAAAAACTAACAAATTTATTTAAGAGTAATATATAGTTTTTTTACTTTACAATATAAAGATGCACCCAATGACTTTTTTTCTCCACTTCCATGATAAAACCATCCATAATATTTTTAACAAAAAAATTAGTTTCATGACAACTTCTATATAACTATTGTTTATAGCAATCTTTTCAAAATATTTGTTTAGGCATTTCTCAAAATTAGGCATAGAAATTAACAATGATAATGAAATAGAGAATAATATAGATAAATTTGGATAAAATAGCTAAAACAAACTCTAAAATATAATTATTGAAAATACCCAACACCATGTGTAGAAAATGTAATAGCCAATTAAAAGAAGAAAGAACAAAAAAAAATTACAACATTTAAAATAAGACCTAGGCAATCCATGAATGTTCCACACAATGCCATTTCACCATTCTACTTGAAAGCATATATTTATATAAAAAAATAAAATTTTAACATTTCAAATATGATCAAAATAATCCATGAGTGTTGTAAGGAAAGCCATTTCACCATTCTACTTTAGTTTCTAAATCATATATTTATCAAATCAATAGAAAATTAAATTTTGGGATTGAATTTGTTGTTTCAAGCATGGGATAAGAACCAACAAAAGTCATTCAATTATATAAAATATTATTAACACCTATAAGAGTATAAAATTTATAAGATCAATCATTTCCATTTCACAATTATTCCAATATGCCATAACATTCTAGGTATGTAATTGATAAACTATATTTTTGTTATATTTATATAAAACTCTCCCTGTAAAAGTAATGAAACATCCAATATACATATTGAAATATGAACTGCCATTCTAGCTATGTGGTCCTTTTGCACAATATATCTATAAATTTTCATGAAACTAAATACTAAAAATATACCATTTCCAAATCTATTACCAATTCACAAGTATAATAATTTTAAATGACATTTTAGTTACTATAATAAAGGAAATACAATTTTTTTCTTCATCAAAATACACACTAAAATTGAATTTCAATTATTTCCATATATTGACACGAAATAGGGACATTCAATGACAATATTGTAATACATGCTAATTTACAATAACAAATTAGAAAAATAATATTGCATTCTTACTAACTTTGACTATCACAACCCGATGAAATGTATTTTAAAATGTTGCAGACTCATAATAATTTTGTTTAATGCTTGAATGTTGGATTTCTAATCTCCAAGGGTTTTATTTATTGTATAGTTATGTTACATTATTTACTATATTGATCAATAAAGTGTAAAATTTCATTTTATGGAAATTAATTCTACACACTAAAAGTCATTCGTTTATCAAGTGACATTGATAATTTTTTTAAAATTACAAGGTTGACATAGGTCTTTATAGATGGTGACTATATTTTATTGTTATGAAACAAATATTTTAATTTTCTAGTGTTTGGAAAAATATTCAAACAAGATCTCTCCATGAATCCGTTACCACAACCATGTAGTTAATGCATTTCACACAAGGAATAAACTTTCTATTATCCACAAATACATTATACAATTTTAAAATTGGTCTCCATGTCTTAGCCTTAGGTAAAAATGCACATCTATAGGAGAAAGGTATAAAAATACCAACATCCTCATGAATGTGGGTCTAACTTTCCTAATGTACAAAGGCATACAAATAAGCTAATAATAAATATGTATGAAAAACCATGAATGTAAAAATCTTACACTCACACACTAACATAAGAAAAGAGGAATGTGTCCTAGAAATAAGTCTTGATGATGTACCCATGAAAAATAAAATGTAGTGTAAATCTGATTGTCCCTATGGATGCTAATCCATCTTAATGAAATACACCAAGTTTTAGTCACTGTAACCATGAAGTCAAAGAAGGAATGGTGTTAGATACAAAGATCATTGAAGATGAACATTGTTCTCTATAATAGAGTGCATAGTGATAAACCCAAGGAAGCATTATATTAACAACCTCCCCCAATGTTAAACTAAGAAAATATTCTAATGAAAATCTCCAAATAAGTGGACTTAAAATTGTGAGAAGTGGGTTTAAAATGGTGAGAAGTGAGCAAAAATGCATGTGGGGATGTCTCACTAGTGTCGTTGTTCATCTTTTTTATCACTTATCTCCATTTTAACACAATTAATTTAGATTATTTATTTTCCATATTATCGTATTTGAACATTAAGCAAGGGTATTCAGTCAATACTTCCTCAGGTTCATCATTCTACCTAGTATTTTGAAGTTAAATGTTCATGTTCAATAATCCTCTTATTTATTACCATCCTTACGTAGATTTTGATTCAAATCATTTCCTCATGCAAACCAATAGGTAGATGTCATAACTGAGTACATAAGGGATAAATACCATTGCTGACATCAAGCCAACCTAAAAATATATCACCTAGAGATCAAACACAGCCACAAAAGGTTGTAAAGGATGTATTAAATGTGTCAATGTGACTAAGAAAACTTAGATCAATATAAGTATTAAATAGACATAGGTATTAAAATCAACTAAAATAGATACAAAATTAGCATGACTATAGATATGTATGTTCAAGCACATGTACTCCAAAAGAATAATGCATAACCATGTGAAAAGAAGGTCATAGATCAATTTTTGCAGTATTGATGCAAGAGAGAGTGATTAGGTATTCAAATGGTAATAATATGGTAGAGTGTATGTTGAGGATGGAAATATCTTGATATTCATTCTAACACAATACATCAACAACATAAAAAAATTTATAGGTTGGCTTTAAGTAAGTAGGCTGAGTCAGGAAAATGAGATCTGAGATGCAATGGATGTGGCTACATGCAATGCAAACAAATACATAATTTTAAAAATAAATGCTTCTAGACAATCATACAACCTCAACATAAAGGCATCAAATGATCAAATTATCTATTGAAAAAACCACAATTTTTAAATTAGAGGAACTTGTCAATAGTGAGGAGCTTGTAGAAATGTCTCGAGGATGCCAGTGTCAAGTACATCTATTAATTGAAGAATGTAGATGGAAAAAATATTATGCTCTCAAGCATGACCATGATGCCCTAAAAATAAGATGTGACACACTTTTCAATAGAATAGATAATTCAGATACATGATAAAGTTTTTTGCATGTAAAATCCAAAGAAGGAGTGAATACACATCATAAACACCAATATGCACATTTCCATGTTGATTATAATACCTTATAAAATTCCAATATCAAATTTGATCTATAAACAATTAAAAAACAATAATTTTTTATCCTTAAAATAATAGACCATTGAATGTATGACCCAAATGAATTTACACAATAAATGATAGCCTTACAAAACTATATGGGATACATTAGAAAAATAACCACACAAAAAATTATAATTTTAAAACAAGAGTGAAACCTACACCTAAGGCTTTGACATATTGAGTAATGGATCAATTTGATTAATGGATTATTAATACTATTTGAATATCATGATATAGTTTGTAAAATGTTTCAAAAATCCATTACTACAATCATGAAGCTAATCCATTACACACAAAAAATAAACTATCTATTATTCATAAATAGTTTATACATTGATGAAATTATTGTCCATTTCTTAGAATTAGGTACAAAGGCACATTTATAGGAGGAAGATCGATAAATTATAACATTCTCATGAATGTGGCACTAACATCCCCAATATACACAAAAGTCACCTAAGCAAGATACCAACTAATGTGTAGTAAAAACCATGAAAATAAAAATCCTATACTAACATAGTTAAAAAAATTTCATACCTATTTGATTTTGACACTGGTGATATATTTAATTTGATTATGTTATTTCATCACTTAATTATGATGTGACTTTTTTAAAAAAAAAATCAACTTGAATTTTTTTAAATATTATGGGAATGGAAACTTTTTTATGAAAAGATGAATCTAAGGTGTGTTGATGATAATATAATTAATGTCATTTTATGCTTGGCTTATGATGTTAAATTATTTATTTATAAATAATCAACTTGAAAATCATTTGATATTATGTGAATTTCATCTTTTTCATTCAATGAGTAATTTTTCATGTGATAATTATGATAAAAACATCTTTGGCATAAAAATTATAATATGATGTTTTGAAACATATATACATTAGTGAAGATAAATTTATTCTTAGATATTAAGTAACTAAAATAAGATTACTAGTAAATATATACATTTGTGGTAAGAATATAAATTTAGACTATCCTTTTTGGCATGTGATCATATAATAATAATATTAATTTGAATAATCCTTGTAAGCCTAGAGAATTATGGGTTCATAGTTTCTCATGGATATAACTTATCCATCAATATATAGCTGAAATTATCATCTTCACTTTTATGGTTAAAAATTAATACATAAAATAAATTTAATTTAATAAATAATATGTTATATAAGTATGGAATATGACAAAAAAAATCTATATTATAAGTTACAATAACTCACTATCTTATAATAAAAAATGTTTTAGTGTTAAATAACCTTGTTAAATCCCATATATTTTAATTTTTAAGGGATCACATAAATTGGGGCTTGTCAACAATAGAAAATTAGTGCTTATAAATTAAAATACATAAATTGTAAAAATATAAAAATTATTAGAATAATATTTTTCATCCCAAATTAATGTATTCCTAAAGTATATCCTTAAGATTTAGTATAGAGATCCTAAAAACTACATATTTTTTACTAAGTTATAAAGAAATATTTAATTGCATCCTGTGAAATAAATATTACATGACAAGTAATAAGTGAGAACCTACTTTTAAAATAATATTTTTAAATAAATATGAAGCTCTAATGGCACAATGTCAAAAAAATATTAATCAGTACATGCATGACATGTTAAAACAAGAGGAAATAATAATATCAAAACGCTGTGCAAGATTAAGATTTACACTCAACTCACCTATATTTTTTATACATAAAATTACATAAGTTATTCCATAAATCCTAATAATAATAATAATCAAATACCCCCAAAAACCTTTAAAATTATATACTAATTAAAGACACTCATAATGTTGTTTTCTCATTGCATGAATACTAGATTGGTAATCTCCATTAGTTATATTTGTATTACTAGTAATGATAGGTTATTTATTACATCTATCAACAAAGTGGATAATTCCATTCAATTAAGATTATTTAGCATGCTTAAAGTGATGAATTTTATAAATTTACATGTATAAGTTTTTAAAATTTAGGGTGGAAACAAGTCTTTGCTGTTGGAAACTATTTTTTTATTGTTAAAATCAAGATATTTGAATGAAAACATTTCCATACATGTTCACTTACAATACTTGTAAAAATTTTATTTGTGACATATTAGTGAATTTAATCACATAGTTTAATATGTCAAATCAGATGACATGCTGAATATGTTACAAAGGTTTAAATTTAATACTATTAAGTTAGTCATTACTTTGGTTTCATTGCTTTAAATGCTTTGGATATGATTAAAATGACATATTTTTGATCCAACGATAAATCTACGGTGTGGCTATGACAATATAAATCCCTTAAACATCATTATTATTTTGATAAAGGTTTATGGAAAAAAAACATGTGCAAAATTTTGATCCATGTTCTAGATCACACTCCATGTACCATGAACATTTTGTTCTTACATCTTGATGATATTTTACATAGTGTGATATGAGATGTTGATCAAAATTTTGAAAAAAAATTTTATAGAAATTTTTATCTATAAATTATGGACTTTGTAAATATGATCTCTTTTATCATTAATGATTTATTTCCTTCAATGATTAAATATTATAATTTCTCAAGTTCATTTGGTTTTCTCGTTCATGTTTCCATCTTTCTCATAAAACATATCTATATTTTGATTATCTATATTTTATATCACATCATCATCATCATCATCATCATCATCATCATCACCACCACCACCACCATCATCGTCATTGTTGTCGTCGTCGTCGTCCTCCTCCTCCTCCTCCTCATCATCATCATCATCATCATCATCATCATCTTTTAAAAGAGTTATTTTCCTTAAAATATTACATATATTTAATATATAGTACATATAATAAAGTAATTTGATGGAAATTTTGTACAAGAATAATATTTATCAACCATTTAAAGTCATGTTTATGATGAAATATATTTTTAAAAAAATTATTTTTTTAATTATTAGTAAATTTTCAACAATTTTTTTTAAGATTATACAATATCTTAAGCCCTTCATTTCGTAAAATTTTCATTTATTATAGACTCATCCAACATTTAAAATTATTTGATGATGTAATTTGTGTTTTTCAATATAAATAAGTCATTAATATGTCATGTTATCACTATAACCTATGTCTTCACAATTATAATTCTATCATTTTTGACATTTGTAGTGATTCTAAGATAGAAATATATGCCTAGGTGATTTTAAGTTCATCAATGATATCATAATATTTAGAATCTTACACCTAGATCAAAACTGAAGCATATGACATGTTATGAGTTTGTTTTAGTTTACCCCACCTTACATTTGAGAAAAAAGAATGAAGATATAAATACTACATGCCTTAATCTTACAAATTATTATATAATTATCGTTTCAAGGACTGATCACATAATGAGCCACATAAGATGCATCATTATCATAAAAGGCATAATAATATAAATTATAAGGGTATTCATACTTAAATTATAGCTATCACTTATCACCTATCATTTTAAAAACCATATTCTTAAATTATATGAAAAATGTGAGTAAATAAGCATGGACTATTTTTTTTGAGTGTACAACAATAATATAATCAAGCCTACAAACATGCAATGATATTTAAACTCCATGTTTATGACACCATATATATAAATATAGATTTATATAAATATGATATACCCATGGTAAATGGTATATAAATAAAGATACACATAGGCTACTAAGTACAAGAGGAACATGAATATTAAAATCCAATTTGTTACAAGAAAAGGGAAGACTAGTGATAAGGCACAAGAAAGTTGAGGGTTGATGGAAATATTAAGGTAATAATATCATAAAAAGTTAAAACCCTATAGGGATATGGATATGGAACAATAACATTTTATGGATTAAAACATAAAGTTCAAAAATAATATTTACTAAATGGTGAAACACGGATAAGTAACACTAGGACAATTATGTAAAATGATGACATGATGTACACATATTTAAATATAATAATATATAGTTATCAAACCTACCCCAATGCATAAATTTTAAAATGAAAATATATAATGATTGATAATTTAAATGGTGAATGAATATATATAAATAAGGATATATGCATACCATACTACATATTTGATGAGTTTAGAAGCTAAGATTGTAGAGAACAATGTTTTAAATCGGTATAGAAGATTCCATGTGATTTGTTTTTTATGATGACTATAAATGACTACCATTTATTATGGTCTAACTAGAATCATATGATAGATTATGGTTATTATTGTTTTATTTAATAAATATATTAAAATTTTGGTTCTTTTGGTCTAGTGAATATAAATAGTTCTATGATGTTTTTCTAGAAGTTAGAAACACCAGCCTTGAAAAGAATTATCCATGTGTTCTCATTTATTTCTAAATGGATTCTCATTTGATGTACCCTTAATTTCACACTATAAATCCAAAACTATATAATATGTGAAATTTTAATAGCCTCAAGCCTCATGTGATTGATAAATACATCTTAAACACTCATAGTGAGGGCATGTGTAGTTTTAAATCATGTCAATGTTTGATACATATATAATAGAAAGTAATTCATATCCTATGTTTAAATAATCACATGAAAATTCAAGATACATAAATAAACATTAATTTATTATAATTTTATACAAAAAACACCTTATTATATGATGAGTTTAGAATAGGTTAAATGTGTATGCTTTTTAACAAGTGTGTGATAAATATATGTGTTTTCAACGTAAAATGTGATAGTATAGTTTTGAAAAATTTAAATAGATTAGGATAAATGTGTATATATAGGTAAAACTAAATATATATGGTCACATTCACATGTAAGTTGTTCATGGAATATAGTGAGAATTAAGAATTAGGGCAAAAGAAAATAAAACATGGTTAAAATTACCCATAAAGAGTAATTAAAAAATATAAAATGCCATAGATTTTGATCAATCTATAATCATGATCATTTATTTCATTCATCAAAATAAAAAGATTATATATATATATATATATATATATATATATATATATATATATATATATATATATTAATGTAGTTTTATTGTTACTAAATTTACTTTAATCTATAAAACTCAAATAAACACAATGTTCATGAGGAAATATGGAATAAGGATATGAAGGGTTCAATGTGATGAAAAAGTGTCAAGAAAGATATAAATATATGTAAATAGGAGAGTGTAAAATGTATGAAGGAAGACATGTAAAAAAAACACTTTTGTCAAAAATTAGGTATTTACAAATAGAATTTGTTTCATCATTATTTACATCAAATTATTGAGAAACATGGTCAATAAATTATGGTTAGTTCAACTTATCAATAAAAAATGGTTAAGAAGACATATGCACTACAACTATAATCCTAATTTTTTTAATATACTTGGTATAAATTAATCCCATAAAATCAATAATAACATTAGTAAAATAAGAATTTTCTTAAAACAACTTGATCAATACCACAACTAAAAGTATTTTTCATATTATGTATTGTTGCGTCTAAAGAGGCATTATTTAATTAGGATATATGATTGGTATAAATAAAATAAGTTTTAAAACATAGTATTGTGAGGTGTGTGTATATATATGAATCCCATCAATAAGTCAAGGATAATTTTAAATAAGGTGTCAAGAACTATAAATAATATGTAGATGCTAAATAAAAAAACAAAATTTAAAATTGAATGACTTGGTTTTGGATAGTTTTTTTTACCTATGAATATGATATTATAATCTATATCAGTTTATGAGTATGTTAACATGTGGCACACCCCCACCGTAGTTATATGCATGGGTCAAATATATTAGGTAACATGAGTAACTTATAGAATCCATTAACTTTGGGTAATGAATTGAAATACATTTAAATTAAGCATATAATATTTATTTATTATTAGTATTCATATGTATTAATAATATGGACAATATTATAAAGTATATTAAGTAATTGTAGAGTATTTTATTTGGTAATAAGATAGTTAAGGCTATCCCCTCAAAGTGACATTCCCCTGTTGAGAAATATTGTTGAGTTATTTCATCTGTAAGGACTATTATATTCATGTAAATGTACCTTGAAGTTGAACTTATAATATTTATAAATATATTTCATATTATGTAAATTTGGCCTACCAATATCTCATGGGTTATGTTGATCTATATTATGTTATAATTATGTATATTATTAAATGTGAGGTTCTTACGAAGTGACATTAGAGATTCAATTTAGTCCAAAAAACATCAAAACACTAATTTTATATAATTTAGAAAACGTTAAAAAACCAATTTTTTTAATACTATTTATTTACTGAAGTTGGGAAACCACTCAAGGAAGTTATGACTAACATTTTGGTATGCGTGATCTTTTTTATATATTTTTATTATAAGTTTAATGTTTTACTTTTAAATTCTCTTTGACTGTTTTTTTTGAAATTATTTATATCAAAAATATAATGAAAGGAATATACACTAAAAATTAGGGTCTATTTGATAATTTTTTAGTGAGTTACTATGATTTTAGTGTTTTTCCTAAATTCGCTCTATATGTCACAATTTCAAAAACTATTCTAATTTTCTTTATTAAATTTATATAATAATCTACAATAAAATATTGAGCTTTACATGATTAGTTTTTAGGGAGTCATTTAAATTTTATGGTTTTCATACTTATTTGTATACATCTACATGATTTTAAAAACTTGTTTTTTATTTGAGTCACAGATCAATAATATTACATAGGGTGGGCAATATTTGTGTTATATGTATACTAGATATAAATCATTTAGCCATAATAATAATAATAAATAATTTGGGTAAGTATGATCACAAAGCACATGTAAATAATGTGTAAGAAGAGGCATAATATGATGATGATGATGATGATGATGATGATGATGATGATGATGATGATGATGATGATGATGATGATGAGGATGACAATGATGATGATGATGATGATGATGATGATGATGATGATGATGATGATGATGATGATGATGATGATGATGATGATGATGATGATGACGACGACGACGACGACGACGATGATGATGATGATGATGATGATGATGATGATGATGATGATGATGATGATGAGAAAGATAATACAACTAATGAAGAGAAAAAATAGGAAAATAATGATGAAAATGAAGAGAATACAAATGATGTGAAAGGATGGGTAGTGTATTGTGATGTTGAATATGGAGAAATGGATGTTAAGTGTTCAAAAATCTTATTACCAAATAAATATGCTTAAATATTAAAGTTTTATGGATGCATTAAAATAAAAAATGTTATTGTATACATAAAAACTATAAAAATTATAAATTCATCAACATGTATATAGTGCCATAACATTTATATGATAAAGTAAATAATATCAAGGAAATTGAAGTAGATTGTAGGAAAACTTATTTTTTTAAATATTTCATGTCGACTATAACCAAAAATGATTTTGATACATATGTTTATGCTTTGTATATTTATGTCTTGGATATGTTTCAAGTTATCATTGCTTAGATATTTTTAGACAATAAATATTAATGTATTGAAAAAGTTCATTAGGGTTTGGTACAATGGAAATAAGGCTAATTTCATGCAAATCACACATAGAAAGGAAAAATAAATTTTCAAGTTACAACATAAACATGAATATGAATAATTTAAAGAAGGGTATAAGGAAGATTTATAAAAATGATTAATAAATATATTAATAAAATGTGTAAAAGAAATAGAACACTTAAATTACTCAACATATAAATAAATTATAAAAATAAAATTTGGAAGAGGTATACATAAAATATGATAAGATAAAAATTTCATAAAAGGATACCAAGGTAAAAGCTTATAAACATGCACACCATTGTGATAGGAAACAATCATGAAAGTAGGTCAAGGTGGGTCATATCAATAATCACTTTGGCCATATATGGAATTAGAATATTTCACCGAAGTATAGTATAGGAAAATAATGGATCACTAATTATTATTATGAATGGAATCCAAATCAAAACTACTATGTTAATCCATTTATTCATATTATCTTGGTGGACTATGGAATATGGCATAAATGGATAAATCAATATGAATGGAAACAAAAGACAAATATCTACAATAATGAAATGAATAGTAGGAGTGCAAAGGAATCCTTAATAAATATTAGAGTGTTATCTCCTACCAACATCACATACGAGTGGTTGAATAATTATAATTATATAAATATTTACTTGGATTATTCTTATGTTTCAAGAAAAAAACATGTCAAATAGTGATAGAATGTTGTGTTTCTTGGTGTATGATGTTGTAATTTTTAGGGTTTGTTGGAGATTATTTCATGTGGAAAATATCCCCTTAGTTTTACTGGTCAAATATATTAGATTGCGTGATTAATTTAAGGAATCAGTTACATTTGGTAACAAATCAGCATTTGTTTGGATTAATGGTGTACCTATTAATATTTGTAACTTATGTATATATATTTGATATGAATATCATTATGAATAATATAATGTAAATGTAGAGACTTATATTTGGTATAAGCATATTGGATGTTGTCTCCTCAAAGTGGTATTCTCAAATTGAGAGATCTTATGGTTTTATTCCTTCCTTATTGAGTATTGTAAGGTGTTTTCTTACTTTAGGGTAATTATTTATTTTATGAAAATATTGTATATTGGGGGATCTCAGACTACCAATATATATATATATATATATATATATATATATATATATATATATATATATATATATATATATATATATATATATATATATATATATATAATGTTAATAACCATTATATTATTCATATTTGTATTATCATATTATGTTATATTACTAAATTTAGCACTAGAGGATCGAAATAAGAATCTATAATAATATCGATTGGGATAATATTTGTCATTGAGAAATATATATAAAGTTTTCATAAAATGCTTATGTGGTGGAGCTATAAAATGTGTTATAAACCTCACCTATATTAAATATATAGATATTTTACCCTTTATATGAGGGATAATAAAGTGAAGAGAATGTAATTTCACATTCTCTAATTTAGAAAACCTTCCTAACCCCCAAATCCATAGGGAAAACCTTTTCATGTATCAAATAATATTATAAATGATCCTATGAAAGCATGATATACACCTTGAATATACCCATTCTTAATATAATCATTATTTCCAAATACATGTTATAATCTTATGCAATATCTACTTAGGTAGTGCATCTAAAATATTTATCTCAATACCAATTATTATCAAATTTAGATGGAAATATAAAATAGTTTTTATAAGAATGAAGAGGTTCTTTCCTAAGCTATTTAAAATAGATTTTAAACTATGGATTTGTAAAACCTAAAAAAGTATGTTATGCATATTACCATAAAACTGAACCATACAAAACATATGCACAAAGGTACTAATGTTTTGAAAAAAAGGTTTCATATCAATTATTATTGATCCCCATAAGAATATTACTATATAAGTAACTAGTTATATTATTAAAATCAACATGTCATAATAAAATTCCCTATGCATAAGATAACATGAAGATTTCTCATAAAAATTGGTTTCCAATTGATTAACATCCACGAAGAAATGCCATAGATTTTGAAATATCGATGTGAAACCAAAATTTTATAGTATTATTATTACACAATAACATCAACACTCATCTCCAAGGGATTAATTATTTCATATTTCAACACTTGGATATAGGTATGGGACATGGGACTGAAATAACTCTCACCAAAAATATTAGTAAGGTGTTTATTAAATACCCCCTCCTCTGAAGCACTAGCCACCTTGTGTTTTTATGAGAAATCTTTGATTGATCTAAAATAAATAAGTTTACCAAATTCAACATAGATTTATAATTTGTAACTAATAAATAAGGATGATTTTGAATAAAAGTTTGTATATGATGATTTAACACCCCAAGGAGGGAGTAGAATCACCAAATAAAATGGATAATTATTATTAGATTCAAATGGAGAAGAATATGTTATTAGTTTTTATAGATTCAAAGAACTAGGGGTTAAAACACAATTCAAAACCCATTTATTTGAGAATGAAATAAATTATTTCATTTGATCCTTAAATTTATTGTGTTACATTTAATTTATCATCCCAAGAACTAGGGTTTGATTAAATATTAAAAAACCTATGTAGAAGAGTAGATGATAAGTCTAAAGCATATATCAATGTTTGATAATTTTCATGTTATCATATATCTTATTTTTTTAAATCTTTTGTTTTGATACTAGTCCTAACAAATAATTTAAATAAGAATCCAAATCATAACCCATGCCACTAAAAAAAAATTTCAACTAGTCAATCTAAATGTGGATCATAGTAAGTTGAAATTGCTTTGATGTATTAATATCATGTATGATTTCTCCATTATTCATGTTTCATTAATTTTCATGGTTTCCATTATAAGTTTCTTAAACATAATTAATTAAGTGATAAGATATAGTAAAATGAGTAGTAGACTAAGCATCAATAATATAGGAATGGAAATGAGAGTTATAGCTATTTCACATAATATAAGCAATTGTAATGTGTTAATAAAGGTAGTTCAATGACTCTAATGTTAGAAGGTTCTCAAATTTTCCTTTACACCTTATGATCCTCACATATTAAATTAATTTATTGATATAAATAAGCTTATTATTACTATTATTTAAGGTTTAATGCTAAATTTAGGTAGAATACAAACCATATAACATATTAATGGATACTTAATATTTCTCATAATCTTCTACAAGTAAATAAATTAAAGGTCAATAATCGCTATTAGATTAAAACCCTTGATTATGAAGGGTTTCCTTTTAGATGTTGATAATGTTTCAAAATAGGTCATTTGTATACTTTTTACCCTAGCTCTAATCATAAAGTGGATTCCTCATGCAGGAAAAGATGTTAAGGAACCTTATCTCTTAGTTCATCCTTTTTTATGTTCATTCTAGTGATAGTGAAGTCTCAAGGAAATCAAAGGGGATGGATGTTAATTTGAGTGTGTCTCATCCTATAAATTAGTCATTGATGTCAGAGATTATGGGTTCAATTGATCAAATTTTTGAGAATTTTGAAAGTAAAAATATGACCAGTAGAGGATCATTGGTAGATAGGTATATTTGTCTAATTATAGGTCTAGGTATTCTAATAATCATGAAGATTGGACAGTTTAAAAAAATAATAAAAAGGTCATCTTATTGCTAGTTTCCCTTCTAGGACACTTTACTCTCATAACAAGGTTAAAAAAGGTGAGAATTAGATTTAATTCTCTATTTCTTTATTAATTTGGTGTTCTGATATAGTTTTGAAGTATTTTTATAAAAATATTTTTTTCTAGTTTGGTTTATTTTAAGTTGGTTAGTCATATGCCTAAATGGTGTCTAATGGCAAGTCATATTTTTTTACCTCTTGTGAATTTTATTTAGGTAGGGGAGATATTAAACCCCAATAACAATCAAGAAAAAATAATGGGTGCTTAATGTTGCAATATAGATAATGAACTTTAACTATTTTAAAAAATTTAAAAAATAGTAAGATATGTTTTTTATAATTTTTATTAATCTGTGTATGCCCACACATTTATAATCCTATAATTATTTTGGTCCATTTGATAAATATTTCATCTAAAAATCAATATATTACATGTGACCAAATTTAATTGATACATATTTTAAAATAGTTCATGTATTCATGTGTGAAAAAAAATCAACTATTTGATAAAGTAATGCATTTGTTACATAAAACTATATGATAAGATATAATTATAAAATATCATTTAAAATCTAACATAACTAGATGTAATATAAATTAAAACATGATATCACCCATTGCAATCTCAATCAAAAATATTATTAATGAAAAATTTTCACTAATACTTAATCTTAATAAATAAAATGCTCTATAATATTAGCTAAGAAATATTATACAACATGAAACTATTATTTATGCAAGAGAATCCAAATACAAAATACACACACACACACACACACACACACACACACACACACACACACACACACACAAGTGTGTGTGTGTGTGTGTGCAAGCGTGGGCGTGTTAAACTATATATTAATTTTGACATGTGACATATAGATAACTATAGACATAAGAAAATGTGTTTATGTAATTATTTAGTGTTGAATTACATTTATTTAAAAAAATTGTGACTATTTTGTAGCTTTGGGTTATATTAGATATTGTGTCCCCTCTTTCTAGCTTCCATTGGGTAAAATCCCCACTTTATTAGGCATCATATAGTTCAAATCATATTTAATTAAAATTTACCTCTCATATTTATATTATCATATTCTTTATTCCCGGTCAAATTCATTTGCACATTCATTCCTCATTGCCCTTTTTAGCTTGATACATTATGAAGGTAAGGTTAGTTGTGTATAATTACTATTTTAATTTAAAGTATTTCCATGAAATAAACATGAATATGATTTAATTTGTATAAATATAATACATTAGAAAATATTGGCATAACATATAGAGTTTACTACTTGATTACACCTCATACATAGGGATAATGGATGAGATTTATATATACATAGGATTAATTTTTGACTTGAATGAAATCTAATTTACATTTTTCCATTAGAAAAATGTCTCACTAAGGAAACCCCTTCATAACTACCCCAATTTTTGTTCTTTTACATGTTATTTAAGAGTGGATTAGATCTTAGAGTAAGGGGAGCTAATTCCAAAATCTTTGTTTGTCTATTTCAGAACATTAGATTAATTTCTAATAACAAGATAAAATCAATGGTGATCGTAAAATTTTATGAGGATCTGACACTATTGATAAAAGGAAATAAGAACTATATGACATTCACAACACATTTTTCAAAACTATTAAATGTTTTTGATCAATTAAAATAGATGAAGAAGACTGCAAAATCATTTTGGAATTATATTTATATTATGTTTCTTATGTTGATTACAATTTTTAAAAATAAATAAAAATATTGATAAAATTGATGCTTATTTATGATAACTAATATACTTGTTTTATCACATTGAGAAGATAAATAAAAACCTATATTTTTATAAAAAAATAGTTTTATTTTTTGTAATATTTAGGTTCCAACATTGAATAGATAATTAGGAACCAAGGTGATCCTATCTAAAAACATTGTGTCAAGTGTCAAGCATATTAATCATAATTATTTCACATTTTTGGATATGTATTTACTACTATATATT
>JARHVA010005326.1:1057500-1075000 GCA_037957365.1 Torreya grandis
CTTAATGAGATCATGAGGCATGGAAATATCCATGGAAAGTAAGGCACAAAGATAAGAGATAATATTTGAAAAAATGGTAAATAATTAAGTTAACAAATGGCATAGAACTATCTTAAAGTGATGGCTAGACATGAAGAATTAACAAAGTCCGCTACTTGACAAATAAGGCTCACTCACCATAGATGACTTTCATATTCAAATAAAAATAGGCATTAAAGGCAATATTTCATTATCAACATTTAAGGAACATGAATATAATCTATACATAATCCTACGAATGATATATATAAAATTTGTGAACATTATTTTCACTTTGCTATTGATCTGATCATTAAATGATTGCATTCAGGAACATCAAAATTGTCTAGTAATCCTTAATTTTGTTTATCATGAAGCATGAAATGAAATAGTATATAACCTTGCAAGATTTAAAAATTTTAAATGATAATAATGGATTTTTCATCAAAATAAGCTAATCCCTTAGTCCTAACCCCATTCTCATTTGCAAGATCAGTTGAATGTAGGGATACAATATATGAGAAAAATACTTTGAATTTCAAGTTCCCTCAATATTGAACACTATTTGAAGAGATCATGTCAATTCAGTCCTACTCTAAAGAGGATGGACTCTCCCATGAATCCAAATAATAAAGTGATGATTTAATCTCAATAAAGGAATAAAGATTCCATCAAGTCATGCCCAAACTAGATTAACACCATGCATTGACCTATTAAAGATTTTATTCATATATAGAACCAATATAAGTGACATTTTAAATGTGAGGAAAGTCCATATCACTCTAGCTACATTTGAGGAAGGGTGTTTGAAAGGTACATTAGGATTCACTCCCTTAAAATACCTATAATAAAGTCTTATCTAATGTGTGGATTGAGCACAATATTGTGGATGGGAAAATAAAATAGTGGCTTGTAAAAGGTCAAAGATTAAATCCTAATAAGAAAATTTACACCAGTTACATTATTAAGTTTAGACCTGACACTATTGAATAAATTATATGGATTAATGTGTATTGTTAATGTCCAGGTTGAATGGGTGGAATTACTGGACATACTATTAACCACTAACACATTGGTAGCCATAGGAGAGATTATAAGTACAAGGTTAAGATCATAAATAATCTACCTTAACAAGAAGCCTAAAGATGAAATTTTGTTAATTATGTCTTATTTACTAGATACATTCATGGGTATTATATACAATCCCTATGGCCAAGAATGATAATCATCAATGAGGTATTTGGGGAATAGGGTTAGAAAAGATTTCTCCTTTATATTTATTCATAGGTACATAAATGATATTAAATAATTAATTAATGAGGTATATCCTCATATGTATCAAGATATGTAGGGAGCCTCAATGTCCAGACTATGTAAAATATAAAAAGGACACTCACCTAAATGGGTGACTAATGGTTATACCTATGGTGATTATCATCAGATTAGAGGGAACTATGTCTACCCCTAGGTTGCTACGTCATCATTTTCTTGATCACATTCCATAACAATAGATAGTTTACCAAGTTTTTAATAGAATTGATAAAGAATAAGGCTAGAGATACTTGTCTTATTACTTAAAAATATCCTTCATCATTGGCAAACACAGTATGTGACTAGGTCACATTTTATAGCAGTTGGTAAATCTAGAAAAACTTACATTTTAAATATATCAACATTAAAGGAATGGGACCCCAGGAAAAGGATAAAGAGTTACCTTATGACCATCCTGTAAAAGAACAAATTTCATGTTTATTATGTTCACCAAACTTATGACCATGATCACATTTTATTGAATACCTCAAATGACTCCTAGGTATGGATAAGAATGAAGGATAAGAAGATATCAATGATATTAGCACATGATCTATAATATAAGCCATAGGCCATAGAAGAGGAGGCTAAAAAATGCATGGATTTAATAATGGCTTCCATATACACCATAAGGCTCTTAACAACCAAACTAGATTCTATCCCTAGAATAAAATTCGACAGAAGAGGGGGAAAATATATGAAATCCAAATGGAGTAAAATACTCAACTCAAGAAGGAAATATGGAGAGGATTTCCTAGTCCTTAGATTCCTTTGACTTCCACAAATTCATAGGATCTAGTATTGGGGATAAGAACAACCATGGAGAAACAAGAAATTACCTCAATTAGTCAAAGCAAGATCAATTTTATGATGATTAATTTGCCTCCTCTCACTATAGTTACTCAATTAAGTCTTCCAGATTTATTTCAATAATATTTTTCTATACTTTCAACTTCCCCTATCTTTACTAAATCTCCTAGATCTCCTTATCTAACCCTTGTTATCTCCACACTTTCCACTTCATCACATACCATTCCACCTGCTATAAAAAAAATTATCATGCCCATTGCACCATCTCATCCACCCTCAAATCCAGCTATCATCACATACCATAGTAAATACAATGATTCCCCAATTCCTTCCCTAGGTAAAAAATTGTAGGAGAGGCCATCTCTTGGTTTCCCAGTCATTGAAGAAGCTAATGAGAAAGAGAAAAAGATGTTGAGGATTATTTGGAACTAGAAAAAGAATAATAACTAGAGTAATTAATATATCTAGTTGATTTTCCATTGGAATAAAAGACCAAGAGATGGGGATATCACATCCAGATGATGGAGAAGCTTAGATAGAGAAAGCAAAATCTTTGAGTTGTGGATGACATTATGGAGGAAACACCTTAGTAGGGCTCATCCTAGAATAAACTTATAATATTTTTGAGGTAGTTTATTCCATTATTTCATTAGTATTTAATATAAAAAATCTAATTGTATATCTTCTTATAATAATACCTGCTATTTTACCTTCCACATACATTGTCATTATTATAAATTCTGACATTCTTTCCTCACCAAATTTAATAAAGTCTCCTCAAAAATTTCATTTTGATAATTTGGTTATAGTGCCCATTTTTAATAAGCTACCAACCCTAAGAAAGAAGGTAACACAATTAGAGCTTCCCATGCCCCAGCCATTAGCTTTACCAAAAATTATCATGATTATGGAAATAACACCTGGGTAGACCAAATTCTTAGTTGAGGTGACACTAATGAAAAAATCCTCACCTTGGAAAGTGGTAGGTAAAAATATTTCCCAAGTTTGCATATAAATAATTTACAGATTGAGAACCATATCTCTTCCACTAAGCACATCCATTCCTATGATGTCTCAACCCTCTACATCTTTAGAACTTGACCAAGGAGAATAAATAGATGAATTAATATTTCCTCAATAGGTAAGGGAAATTCAAAATGTGAAATATGAAATGACAAATTTAGTTAATGAAAAACTTCCCACATTTTCTATGAGTTTCAACAAATAGAGTGGAACTATGTAGAGAGTGAGGAAGAGGAAAATGTTAAATATATAGACAAAGGTAGAGATAGAATTTGAATAAATAGAGAATTTATTTCCACTCAAAAATAACCCAAGAGGTACCCCAATGACCCTACAAATTGCATTGAGGATTCCAATATTTTGGATGACTATATTGGGTCATCAATAAAAATTATCCATGAAAGCATTGAGGAACCCTTGAAGAGGTTGAAATAGATGAATATTATATAAGATCCTTAGGAGGTAATAATTTAGTTACAGAGTGGAACTATAGATTTTTATAACATATTTATCAACATTAGATTATTCATGGAAACTGGTTGAGCCCATACAGTAGATATTGTTACATTCTAGAATAGGATGGATGACAAAGAAAACAGGTTTAACTTCCTAGTATAGTGTTCAAAAATTAGTTACATTGATTAGATTAATTTTATGACCAACATGACGCTTATTGGTGTCTAAAATATGTGATTACTAAGAGAAATACTTCACTAAATTGGCATATATCAATGAGGAAGTTATTGAGTCTTTTTATAAAGGCTGAAGCATTACAAATTCTAGCTGATATGTAGGTAACCAAGGTGATGACCAAAACAAAGGAGTTGGTGTATCAACCTAATATTGACAACTTTATCCACTTAGCTTCAAAATAATTTAAATAAGAAGTTTTAGGTACAAGATATAAAACCAATGAGGAACTATTATATTTGGTGGTTTTTGGAAAAGATAGGGTGACAAGGGATGAACCCTTAGTGGATTCATTCAAAATCTTAGATGCAAACTAGGATAAGTTAATGACTAAAGTAATCAAGATTTTTAAACATTCAAAATTAAATATTGAGGTCATAGATAAATAATTTGATACAGTATGTGCACTAGGTGAAGTGATAAATTCTAATGAGGTAGCTTCAAGGTTTGCAATGCATACAACTGGCACTTAGTGCCCCCATATTCATAGATCTCTAAGCCTAAATCATAGTTGTAATTATATTGTCTTCATCAACTAATTTAAGTATTATTATGGCATTAGTGTTCTAATTTATTAATAATGATATATTATCAATATTTTCATCAACATGGGACTTTGGTTTCCCATCTATTACTGTACATGCATAATTTATTTTTAGCTAAAAAGTCTATTCTGACTATTATCATTATATCATGCATCGTTACATTATTATTGAACTAGAGGATTTTTTTAACTTGTAAAATTAGGTAAATCTTGAATACATGAGACCTTCCGCATCAAAATATTATAAATTCATGTAACCTCTCAGTCATGAAGTGAGGAAAAATTTGGCTATTAAGATTAATAGGAAATTCAAAGAAGTTTGGTTTGACTTGGTCTTGATGTGAAAATATTTATTCTTATCCAATTCTATGGAGTTGTTAGAATATTCCATCATTCCAAAAAAAATTCAATTAAAATTATGTATGAGATATCTATTTTAAATATAATCTTTCATATTTAGCTATAGCTAATTTGAAAATATTTTGCATGATTACCATAATCCTCTTATAGATGTGCGCCAAAAATCTATAAATTAGGGAACCTTTGATTTATGTATGTTTGAGTATAACATGCTCTTGTTCATTTTTAATATTTAAATGTATTTGATTATTTATGTTTTACAATATCATTCAATAGGTATTGGTTTAGATACCGTATCACACTTGAGCTCAAATACTAGACTTGAAAGTCTTTATCCTTGGATTTTTCACAAACCTTCCTTTTCTATCTTACTTTTACCTATTTTTACAAGTTTTTTTTACAATTCGACCCACCTTAATTAAAAAACATTATGTTTCTAATCAGTTCAAGTAGATTTAGGCTCACCCATATCCAATTCAGCTATGGTAAACAATCTATGTCTCTCAACCACTATTACACAAATAGGTTGTTATAAAACATATTGCCATACAACTCATGCCTTACATTAATTATACTCACTAATCCTAAAACACTATAGGAAACCTAATAAGAAACTTTTGTGGTGTTCATAAAACCCACATTAATAAAAGTGTTTGACAAAATGTCAGTTAGGAATTTGGCCTAGTATAGAAGACTGAGTCAAAACCCAAAGGCAACAAGGCACCAATTCATGGTTATATACATCTATTGGATAAACAAGTGCATATAGGTGAAGACAACATATTTAGTGATAGATGTTAAGTGAAATTTTGAGCTTTTCTAAAGTATTCTAAAATATTTATAATGTGTGGTATTTGAGGGAAAACAATTATATAACATGGATCTACTAATAATTTATAATTTAGGTAAGGATATAATCATTCATATGACTTCAAGATTATGGGTAGGTTTTACAAGGACACAAAAAATGTCCCATTCTAAACTAATAAATTTTAAGGAAAGAGTTAAAAATGTTACTAAAAATATAAGTACTTAGAATTTTACCCCTTCCTATAACACCTACATACTAGAACAAGTAGAGGAGGTAAGATACATGGAGATCATAAGTGAGGAAGTGTCTAAATATCTAGATAATTTATCATTGGATTTATCGATTTACAGGTTTAATGGTGTTTGGCCTTCAATGACATTATTATACAAATGGCTACATGAGACATGTATACAATAATGTGATATATCCCTTTGCTCGAAAATATTTTACATTGTTCATTTCCTTGACAAGAAAGATTACTAGAAATGTTGTTTGGAAGGTCCACGGTTCTAGGTAAGTAAAGGTTAAATTACTACTCTTTGATTTTTAAAATTTGACTCAAATTCATTATCAATTACAAATATGGTACTATAGGTTCAGCTTCCAAACATGGTTCTAGAAATTGTACATGTTCACAAAGAGATTGGGAATGTTTTGTGCTCATTCATAAAAATAGATAATGAGTGAGCTAAAGGAAATTTATGCACATATTCTATAATACGTGTGGATATTGATCTGAGTAAAGGATTACCATATAAAGTTATTCTTAAACATGATTAATTGCAACATGTTCAAGGTTTGGATTACAAAAATACTACCTTTAGATGGCATAATTATAATTTACTAGATCATGTTCATGCTTCATGTCACCAAGGTCAAACACAGAAGTACAAGAAGTAGGGGTAAAATTCAAATTCTTCTAGGTGGATCTTTCCATCAAAAGAGTTAGTGTGAAAAGATATTTTAAAGAATTTTGGTACTCAAGATAATATAAAATTAGGAGAGTAAAAATATAAATATCAAGACACTCTAGCTTGAAAATTAGTATCAGCCAAGGGGGATAAAGAAAAGGTAAAGAGTTTATCTTTGAAAATTATAGTAGGGGGAGTGAAAAGATTTCATGGATAGAAGAATTTTGATTATGATAAATAGGCATTATCAAATTTTAATTCAGATTTTATATCTTCTGACAGGCAACTTGTAATGTGAGAGGTCGGTCAAGCAATATGATTTGTTCATGATGCTAATAGTTGGGGTCAGGACAAATATGCGTGATTAAGTTTTGTATTTGTTATTGCAATGGAGAAACTATTTTTTTTACAATCATGCTAGAAAAATGAGAAGCAACCAAGAGTAATTTGGAATTTCAAGTTTGGTATTTGGATAAAAAAATTGAAGTGGACATAGCTACATACAATCATTATGAAGAATTGAGTTGTAAACACTCCAAACCATTGTGTAAATTATGTCATCTAGATTTTCCAGTAATTTTCATTTATTTTTGTTTGGATTAGAGTTATTATTTAGGCAATTGAAATATTGTACAAAACTAAGATAGTGGTTGGAATTACATGACTTACGTCCATCAAAAAGGGACACATAGCTTCCAAAGGGTCCAATTTTTTGATTGAACATTTGTTATCATTAAAAGTCAATGAGGACAACATGGCATTTATTTGATTGTGTGAAGGCTCCATGTTTGATGTGAAACTCAAACTAGCATTGCCAATGCCAATTTTATGGAGAGAAAACATTGAGGTTTCTAAATTTATATTGTAACTTATGTTTGTCTATGCTGCTAATATATGGGCACCTACATAAATAAAGGAAAATACATAAAGGAGAATATATTTTTTTTTTATCTCACCTGGTATTGTATGAAATAGAGATTATGGAGTTGATATTCTTGATTTTGTTGTGGTTAAAGTGAATACCATATCTTTTGTAAAGTTCAAGCCATATAGATGTATAATAAGGAATCACTCATGATAGATGTATAATAAGGAATCACTCATCGCTGGCCTCTTTCCCATAAGAAAGTTTTATTTTAGGATATAATTATTTAATAAATTTCCTTTATTTCATAATTCTTACTAGATATGTCATAGCTATGCAATTACCTTTTTATAAAGATGATATAAACAAACTCAAGTAAGATCTCAACAATATAATAATTTAATTAATTATTAATAAAAATATTTAAATACATATTTCTCATTTATTTTAACTAAAAATAGTAATTAAATAATTTAAAAAAATGATATAATTTATCTATATGAAATAATATTAATTATTTAAAGATAGAAATAATCAAACATAAATATTAATCTTTGAAACTTCATATAGATAACTTTTTATTTTCACCCATACCATTCTATCAATTAGTCCAAACTAAAACAATTATATGCTTCACTTATAAAAACACTGTTTAAGTAATTTTAAAAAAATAAGTTTTGTTCATGAAAAAATTAATAAAACTAAAAAATAAAATAAAATTTATAATAATATAAATATTATATATTTTAAATATAATTTTGCTTTGTTAATTTATGAAAAATATATATTCATCACTCACAAATAATATTTTTTAAAGAAAATATTGATCATTATTTAAACATTTAAAATCACTTCACAATATCTTAAAAATCATTTCTTCTTACATACATTTGGAAACTCCATTAATGTTATAACTCACTCCATAACCCTGAAGCCCATTTTGTTGAGCTTAATCTTGATACACCCAAAAAAAAAACCCACTTTTTAAGCGATACAATTTAATACTTATATAACACTTTAAATAAATTAGGGGAATGAAAGAGTTGAAGAGGTTGTAGGAGTTAGTTGAACAAAGTCAGTAGCCATTGCAACCTGTTCACCAATGGCTGCTTCATCTATTCCGGCTTTTCGTGGGTGTTCTATCATCCTGTCATTTTTCCAATACCTTCTATACGGATAGTTCATATTTGTATTTTTATGTTTCTATTGAATTTATCTGTTACTTTCAGAAAATGTACTCTTGAAGCGTACTCGATATTCCCATGTAAACTAACAAATATATTTATTGACTATTGTAAATAAACGTTGGACTTAAAAAGTTATAACAGAGGGATTCTAAACTAATCGAGATTTCGAAATTGAATGGAGAAAAACACAACCATTATCAGGTTCTGTCACCCTCATCTTTATATTTTCGCTTTTCTTAAAGATATTCTTTTTCTCGTTTGTGTCATGCCTTTGGTATGTCCTTTTATAGAATTCATGTTTTCTTGTATGTCAAATGCTTTTGTTTGGAAGGACAGTTGGGGATACGTTGAAATACTGTAATAGCGAGTTTTCGAGTTTTTGTAGGACGGAAGGCTACCATTTTGGAGGGTACGCCACTGACAGAGTAGTGGCATCACAACATATATGCAGGAGGAATAACAACGAAAACTTGTAGTTGTGAGTTGAGATCGAGCAGCTAAAATGTTCGGTGCATTTCAGAAGTACGCTCCATTTTAATGGAAGGAATTGGTTGGAGGTGGCCACCAGATGGAAGTTTTTGAATTCTTTCAGAAGTCTCGTAATCTGACCTCAATCAGGCCAAGATTTCTTATGTTGCGGAGTCGGTGGCAGTCCCCTCTTTCACGTCAGGCTTTGTATTTCAGACCGACAGTTTTTAGCCCTTTTACTTTGTTTGATTGCCTTCTTTGAACTTATTTTAAATGTGCAACTCTTTTTATATTATTTATCTATGAGTGGCCCACCACCTCTCTTTTAGGGAAAAAAAAAAAAAAAAAGTTCCCTGCATACCGGCGGAGGCACGGGTGGAGTGAGCTAGCGATGAATTGTAAACAAATCCAGCCAATTTTGATTTGGATAATTTCGTGTACTAATGTGTCAGAACTATCGGGACCTTCCCCAGTAACATTTTATGCTATATATTCTATAATTCATAATTTTTAAAGAACATTGTGAATTGGAATATTAAATAATGATTTATAAATTATATTATTTATTTTATTATTTATATTATATGTTTAAATACTCTTGAGAAATCAAAATAATATAAATAATCAATAATAAATCTACAAATTTTTATTGAAAGATTAAATCATTAAAAAATTTATTATATTTTATACAAAACTTTGTTTAATAAAAAATATATTTTTAAAAATAATTGGTAATAATTTAAAATTGTTAACATTCTTATAATTATATACAATCAATTCTTCTATTCAAAGTATTATTCATAAATCCTTTCAATAAGGTTCTTTTATGTTATATTTAGAGTCCTTTTATACTCATAAGACATGTTCTAGTAATTTGTCATATATTTTATTCATTAACTTTACTTTATTTTTTATGTTAACATTTAAATCTTTAAATTTGTAGCCATTATCATACTGAACATTTATTATCGTAAGTGAGTTCATGCATAGAAATAATGGTTTAAACAGCTAATTTTTATTATTAATTTTTTAAAAAAAAATCTTAAAATAATAATGATTAATTGTTTTTCCAATAAAAATAAAGTATTGTTGTATTAAATAATAGTAACATATTTATACTATATATTAAATAATAAATTTTGAATTAAAAAAATTAATAGATTTGCAATTTTTTTAAATGAACCCTACAATGAGAAGTGAATTTAAATACATTTTAATTTAAGATAAATTTAAAGAATTAAATTAGAGTATTAAAAAACAATTAAAAATAACTAAATCATTATGCTCCTAAAAGTTAAAAACTGTTGCACATGTTTTACTAATATACTAAAATGGTATAGTTATTGATTTTAAATAGTCTTTTAAAAAATTATTATATATTTTTTAAATGTATTAAACTAATATATTTATAGAATTGTTTCCTTTTCTAAGTCATCTTAAAATACTTCAATTTCTCAATCAAAAATCTTCCTACTTCCAAAAAAATCCTATTAAAAATGTATTTGTAATTATCCAAAAATCTATTCAAAATAACATCATTGAATATAAACCAAAATTATAAATCCTTTTTCTATTCCATATTCCACATCGATATTCTTTTCCAAAATAAAATATTCCATTATTTCCATCTTCTATATCTTCCTCCAATTTTATTCTTCACTACCTTAAAATGGATTTTATGATATACAATTTACTTATTATTCAAATTAAATTAATAAAATGATCACTTACCATAATATTATTCTTAATTATTTGATAATCTTTTTTTTCTTACTTGATATTTTGGTCTCAAACATTTTTATTTGATACATTAGCATTAAACAAAGTAGAGAATAAAAAATCAATTGTTAATGTTCTGATGGAATGCGCCTACCAATGACAACGAAATGGTTGACAAGATCCACACACAATAGGGACTTCTGCTAAACAATGAAGTGAAACAAAATGAAACACATTACAACTAGAAAAAATCCAAAATGTTTTTACCAAACTTATCCAAGGGTCCTGACTCCTTTTTCAATGATATTAAGAATGTTGTCATAGCTCTGCCCCCTCTCCCCAAATATAGAGACATAAATGAAGGCTAGACCTTTGATTTTCTTCCTTTTTTCTCTCCTAAACCACTACCCAACCTTACTTATTTTCAGATTGAATGCCTAAAGAAACATCTGCAGCTAGCGCACATGGCTAGGATTTATCTTCTGCTGTTGACCCTAGAATAATATCTACCTTGGGTGATTCCAAATCTAGGATATCTTTTCAAGGGGAAATTGGGGTTTGCACAACCTTCCTTGTAAAGATAAGATTGACCAACAATTCATATTCGTAGTGTAATGATCCTTTTCGATCCTTATTTGAAGTTGGTGATGCTAGGGCTTCAGATTGAGAAGTAGAATCCTCACTGTTAGAGGACCACTCTTCATCTGTAGCCAACACCATGACATTTTTGGGGATGAAATCTTTCCACCAGGAAGAGCCTTTTTTTAATGAGGACGCTATAGTTTTTTTTATCAAATGTCCTATGCCAAAACAACTCCAGTAGCGATATTGTAATCCTTAATAGTTAATGTCTTGAGACCAAGTGTGATATCCAACCTTAAGTGTGATTTTATTTAAAATATCAATGCTCAGTAGAATCTTAGCAAAAGTTGTGATGGAGAAGAGGTCAGTACTTAGATGCATACATAGAAACATACTTAGAGGTCTAACAATAGAACTCAGGTTGGATTAAGTCCAAAAATGAAGCAAAAGGTCGGGTAGATGAACCCAAATGGGTTTAATATGGATGGGTTCATTGAGGGGATTAAAATTTAGATACTAATATTTCCCTAGCAAGGGATGGCAATGCAATCTGGAGGGTTGAGACTTAATCTCTACTTTGTCCTCGATATTATGGAAAATAATAATATAGAAGCCTTTAGCACAAGGGTAAATATCAAGTTTACCTAATTGAAAGGGTTTATATTACTATGAGATCCACTTGTTAAGATCCTTGAGCTCTGGCCAGAAATCAAAAAATTTACAAATTAAACCGTTCATGGAGAAATATTCCTCCAATTTGAGAACCTTCCTAGTTTCCTCTTTGCCAAAAGAAACCATAGGGGTAAAATAACTAGGGTTGAGAGATTTGGGATCTTACTTGGGAACTGAATGAGAGATCAGATCAATGAAGGAGGTGGGCCTATGTTCCAATATGACCTCTACTTCCATTACCATGACATCCCAGGTGTTCTAGGCATGGCTAGGGTTTGAAGCTAAGAGGCTTGTCGAAGACTTATTTCACATGGGAGGGATAGATTCATGATTATACTGGCTATTGGTGGTTGATGGCTATAGCAGAGGCTTGAGTAAAGGCTTGGGATAGGAAACCTCAAGCTAATTTGTAACAGTGGGAGAGGAGCCTTGTAACCCACTGCTAAGTGGGATACCTTTGTGAACCAATCTACACTCTTCAGCAGATTGATCATCTTGTTGATTCATGACAGAGGCGGATGCATGGCAAGTCACAGAGGGAGGGGTGACAAGTAGATGTAGAGTCGCAGTAAGATGTTGAGCATGGGCGGCAGAACACAACATATTATGATTTATATTTTTGTCTTAAACATTGATTTTATAATAGAAAGGGAGATTCTTTCAATCATCCTAAAACCTTTTATATTTTATATTTTAAGGTATCTCATCATCATACATTATTAACTCCAAGTTGCCCGCAATGGTGCAAACAATGTCAGGAGAGAGAATTTAATCTATTGGTCTTTTTTTTGGTTGTATAATTTGATATATGTGCACAAAAATCTAAACTGTCCTTGAAAACTGTTCTGTAAATAATCTAATTTACTTTATAAAATAACTTAAAAGCACAAAAATTTAAATTAAATTTGAAAAATGAGTTCATATAAATTTAAAGAAAATTAATACAATTATAAATTATATATAATAATAAAATTTTATTTTATATTATATTCTTATGTAACAATGATGTTACATTGTTCACATGTACAACATTCATTCATATAAAAATAAATTAAATCAAGCTATAAATACATCTACATAATTAATTGATTATATAAATTAATAATTTCAATTTTAAGAAATGAATATTATTTAATGTATCATTTAAATGGACCAAAAAAAACTAAACAAATTATATTCAATTTCTCCAACAACAAATTATCATTCAAACTGAAACACGAATCGGAAAAGGCTTATCATAAATCCCTATAACAGAGAATCTCTTTATTTTCTTTCATGAAATAGTATGAACCAAAAAACATTCACTTCTTTATGAAAAGTCAAACATAGATTTGAAAAAACAATTAAAAGTGAAAGGAACTCGAGATAAACCTTAAAAGTAGCTTTCACACTTATCAAAAGAAAAGAACACCACATTTACCTTTTATTGTTCTTACTATTGCACTATGTATCCGTTTCTATATTTGGTAAAAGTGGAGACGATTGAATCTAATGGGAAGTTAGAGTATGACGGCAATATGGACTGCGAAGAAGCAAAGTATAAATTACAAAAGAAAGAAGAGGGCATTGAAGATATTGGTACGGAAAGAGGAGAATGAGAGATGGAAAAGAGCAGTATTTGATCTATTTATAAAAATTGAGATACATAGACATTTAATAATTTGTATTTAAAAATCTCACAGTTGGAAGAGAAAGTATCAAGGTGGAGCAAAAAGAAAGTTGGGGATGGAATGAACAAAAGAATCACATTTGCAAACAAAATAATTTCTTCTCCAAATGAGAAGAGGAGGAAAAAAACCAACAGGTGTCTTAAGAATGGCTTCAAGGAGGATAGTTTCTAACTCTCCACCATGTTTTTAAATCGGTTGTCTTAATATGAAATTGTGTGGGTTTCTATATGTTATATTTTTATGTTACTAAATTTATTGTGCAGGGAATGAAACGGAAGTTCGCAAAAGATGGAGGAGGTCGTGTGTATGAAAATTAATCTTATTCTATATATACTGTATGCCAATACTAATTAAAGGGCTTGTTGCAGTTGTTATCTCTGTCATTGAAAGGGCTTCCAAAAAGAAGGGGAACCTGTGAGAAGAATTCAACTTGCTAAGGACTCAATCAGAAGAAAATCTTCGTCTTTCTCGCTCGCAGAAAGGCTTAAACAGAGTTTTGGTCACAATTAGGCTCCAAATTAAAGTCCTTGTTTTCTTGCATTGTATTCATTTTGTTTGCCATATTGCTTCTTCCAGTGCACAAGATATTATTCCCCAGATACTGCGATTTGATACTTTTGTTTGTGCTTGACAGTCAAGAATGGATGTTTTTGTTGCGACATTTTTTTACCCTTTTATCAAGCGCTGAAGACTGTCCATGTAATAAATTGGATTCTCTACAGTTGTTGGCATCTCCATTGTAAAGAAACACTACAATCCTTTGAATTCAAGTTGAACAGTGGAAAAAAAAACTCTAAAATCATTGAATTTGAAATAGGAACACATAAATTGAAGACAAAAACCTTGAACCCTTCGACTTGAAGCACAAACCCAGAAATTAAAAAAAATTATTTGGCTTCCAAACAAGCTTTCTAGCCTGAAATAAAAATACTCTGCTCAGCTAAAAGGGTTATGAATCCAAATTCTTTCAACAAGACTTCACTTACTATTGAAACAAACGAAAAGAGAAATGATGGAGCGTTCGTGCCCGTTCTTTCCCAATTGAACGGTGAATGTGAAAGCAAAGATAAACAATTTTTGCGATTACAGAAGTAATTAATCTCCACAAAAATATACCTGTAAACATGAAGTCAAAAAGTTTGGCAGTGAAAGAAAAAAGCATCCAACGTGGCGAAAAATCATATACTATATTACATTAGGCAAGGAAAAAAGCAGAGTTTGGGGTGTGAGGGGCTCAAACTGTCAATCTCAGGATCACTCAAACAGCTATGAAACTTACGCGCTAGCAAACTGCGCCACCATCCCCCAACCTAAAAATGGAATATTCATCTGTTTTATCTCCGGTGAGACAAATCTGCTCGGGTTCCCCACCGTATAAGCCTCTGGCTTAACTAATCTTTTTATGTTTTTATAGATTACGAGCATATGGAATAATTTGCTAGAACCATCTAAGAATTTTATTCTATTATAACAAATACAATGAAAATTTACTAGAATTAGCTACGATTTACGATATTTAATTAAATAAATATATTGTATTAAAATATAAAATTTAAAGTCGTGTTGAAATAAATAAAATTAAAATTAATATCAAAAAAGAATATCGCAAAAATATGAATAGATCATTGCTCCTAAAAATAAATATTTGTAGTTTTTTTTGGAAACCCTAATCAAAACCATATTCAATGAAAATTAAAGATATTATATTTTCTTATTATAGGTCATGAAAATAAGAGGAAAAAAAAGTTGTATTTCACTATAAAAATATAATTTAATAAATGATTTTATTGATGTAATAGAATTATATTAAGAATAATGTGTTCTTATTTATATCAAAAAAGGAATTTTACAAATAATTATTTATATATTTATCTTTTATTTATTAAATATTTCACAAAAATATAATAGAAGGATAATATGACAATAAATAATAGAACATACTTTTAAATATTATTATACCAATATTTTAGTTCGTATTCAAATTTTTAATAAGAAAAGATATTTAATTTACATTATAAATTTTAATGAAAAATATATTGCAGTTAAAATGATAGTTGTAAAATAATATATATTACACTAGTTTTTAAAAAATGTTGAGATCCTTTAACATGTAGTGTTCAATAATAAAATATACAACATAAAAATTTAAATGTTTTATATTAATTAAGTGAAATAATTATTAAAATGCATATGAATGTGTGATACTTAGACATGAAGTATAAATAGTATGAAAAACATTAAGCTGTTACAATCACGCAAAACATTAAAGGTTAAAAGATTAAATAAAATATTTTAAATAAGATAAAAAAAATTCAAGCTCAAAGATATGGTTCAATGAAAGAAACTAAAAAATATAGTATATTTCAATTCTTTTTGAAGAAATAGAATCAATGGAATGTGAAAAAATTCAACATGCATTTCCATATTTTCTTAAAAGTAGAATTAATGAAATGTGAGAAAAATCCACATATGATCAAAAATAGATAAAGTTAATGAATTATAAAATCTGTCTATCACATAAATAAAAACAGTACTTTCAAATTAATTAATAGTTTCTTTTAATAGTTTCTTTTAAAATTTATGAAATTTTGTTTGAATAATATATAAATTATTACTCTTTTGAATTTTATATTTTTATTTTATTTACTATATAATTTTTCATTTAAAGTTTTGGTTTTTTATTTCATGTAAAGACTACTTTCATATTGAATTTATTCTTTGGTCATGATTCACTTTATATTGTCATCTAAAATGATGATGATTGATCACTTTGTTGTTAGCATCTTTTACATCAGGTGTTTACACTTTGCCCATAGATAAACATGATTTTGACATATGACACAATCTGTGATAGATTTTATCATTGGACACTTGTTCTTTGGATTTTTGTCATTAATTCTATAGGCAACCTAGATCTTAACATGTAGATTGATCTTGATAGCCCCATAGATGATGTGCCTTGCAAACATTTTTTTTAATGGAGAACCTAGACGAGTACAATTGGGACATATGGATTAAGCTCATTTTTCTGAGTATTGACTTAATTAATGACCTATATTTGTTTTTAGGCCCTAAAGTAGTGTATGGAAGACATGTGACAGTGAAAATGATGTGGGGTATAAGTGTGATGACGATGGCAGTGAACTCTAGAGATGTAATGTTGATGTTTGAAATAGATGGAAACTATGTGGTAAACACATGGCAAATTGTCACATATCTAGGATTTGGAAATAGGAAGGGAATTTTCTCATTGATTTTCAAGTTGTGGATAAGTACGAATGAGACAAATGCAAATGCAAGGATATTTGTCAGCCAAATGATTAATTTTTTTTTCATGGCTTATGGGCACAAATAAGCACAATTAAGACACATGGATTAACTATACTTATCGGAGTATTAAAAATATCCAAAGTCTTAATTTTTTATCCTAAGAGACACATAGAAGTGAGATAAATAAAATTAGAACAATCCCAACCACAAAATCATGAAGCCTAGTGATAAGAAACCTGAGGATCAAAAGATGAGGAGTAGTGTGATCTAAACACGTGGATAAATCTCATTTAACTGAAGACTAGTGGATGTGAGGACCTAGAAATTTTTTAAATCGATCACGTAAAAGAGCGTAATGTAAACATGTGTATAGATCTGATAAGCATAAATAAATTTTGATAAACATAGAGTTGAATAGTTTATGCAGTGAAGTCGATAAAAAAGCTATTTTGCCTCAACGGTCACAAAGTCAAATTTAAAGTATAGATAATATGTCCAAAAAAACATCTATTTGGATTAATTTTACATCATAAAAATGGTTCAATAAGTTATCAATAACTTTAATGTTTTAAAACAAGTTCATTTTAAT
>JARHVA010005326.1:1080000-1092500 GCA_037957365.1 Torreya grandis
TTAAGATTTATAAGCTTTTAATAGTTTACAAGCATATGTAATAATTTCCTACAACCATCTAAAAATTTTACTCTATTAAAAAATATAAAAATAAAATTCCCCAGAGTATGATAGGATTTAAGGCAGTTAAATAAATAAATATATTGTATTTAAATATAAGAATTAAAGTCTAGTTGAAATAAATAAAATTAAAATAATACCAAAAAAAATCACAAAAATGTTAATAGATCAGTACTCCGCTACATAAACATTTTTTATTTTTTTTAAAATCCTAATCGAAACCATACTCAATGAAAATAAGACTTTAAAGTTTCTTATTATAGGTTATTTTTAGGTCATGAAAATAAGGGATAAAAAATTTATATTTCACTATTAGAATATAATCCAATTAAATGTCTTATTGATGGAATGGATTTATATTAAGAATAATATGTTCTTATTTGTATTAGAAAAGAAATGATACAAAAAAATATTGATATATATTTTATATTTATTTTATATTTCATAAAAAATATATTACAAGGATAGTATTATAAATAATGAAATGTACTTGAAATATTGTATTAATGTGTTGGTTTACATTCAATTTTTTAATAAAAGGATATTTAGTTTACATTGAAAAAAAATTAAAGAAAAATATATTAGATTTAAAGTGATATTTGTTAAATATTATGATGGTATATAAAATTCCATTTCAATTACATATATATATAACACTAGTTTTTGAGATCCTTTAAAATTTAGTGGTCAATGATAAATTATACAACATGAAAATTTAAATTTTTATATTAATTAAGTGGAATGTAATTTATAAAATATATATCAATGTTTGATACTTGGATATGAAATACAAATGGTATGAGAAATATTATGTTGCTAAAATCAAGTAAAACTTTTAATGTTAAAATATTAAATAAAATATATTAAATAAGGTACAAAAAATGAAAGCTAAAAGATATGCTTCAAAAATAATACATAAGGTCACAAAAAGAAACTAAAAAAATTGTTAATTGCAGTGCTTTTTGAAGAAATAAAATCAATGAAATGTGAGAAAATTCAACATATCATTAAACAAATTTTTAAAAAAACAATGTTTTTTTAAAATAGAATAAATGGAATTTGAAGAAAAATCTACATATGATAAAAAGTAGATAAGATTAACTGATTATAAAATCAGTCATTATCACATAAATAAAAACATTACTCTAAAATGAATTTCTTATTTTCAGTGTCTTTATTTTTTTTATATTAATTTTTACAATTCATTTAGATAGTTATTTTTATTAGATATTAAATTGTTTGGTTTGGACATTAATAGTCTACCGAAAGGTTTAAGGAATTCTTAATAAGATGTAAATTATTACCTTTTTAAGTTTGCCCTTTTTACTATGTAATTTTTCATGTTTAGTTTTGATCTTTTTGGTTTCATTTTAGTAGTAATTATTTATTAACTTTATTTGTGGGCCACCATTAACTCTATATTGACATCTAAAATGACCATGATTGGTCACTTTTTTGTTAGCTTATTTTACACCATGTGTTTGCATGTTATCCATACATAAGCATGAGTTTGACATCTATCACAATCATCTGACACAATTTATCATTCGGATCTTATTATTTATATATTTGTAAGTAATTCTATAGACAACCAAAATGTTGACATTTAGATTGATCTTTCTAGCTTGATAGATGTCATGTTTTGGAAACATTCTTATTTTTATGGATAACCTAGATGAGTGCAATTGTAACACATGGATTGAGATCATTACCCTAAGTATTCACTTAATTTATGACCTATATTTATTTTTAGGACCTAGAGTATTATATGGAAGACATGTGGCAATGAAAATGATTTGAGTGATAGGTGTGGTGACCATGGAAATGACCTCTAGAGAGGTGGTACCAACATGTGAAATAGATGGAAATGATGTGGCAAACACATGGTACATTTTCACGTGTCTAGGAATTGGATGTAGGTTTGACATTTTGTCATCGATTTTCAAGTTGTAGAGAAGTGTGAATGAGACAAACGCAAGTATATTTCTCATCTAGATAATTAATTTTTTTCATGGCTTAGTTATTTGTCTCATTGGGCACAAATAAGCATGATTGAGACACATGGATTAACACTATTTGTCTAAGTGTCAAATGTTTCCAAGGTATTAATTTTTTGTCTTAGGAAACATAGAAGAAGTGATATAAATAAATTAGAATAATCCTATTCAAGCAGATGATCTCAAACCCTAGGAATTATAAAGCTCAGGAGTTGTGTGATCTAAACATGTGGATAAATCTCAATTAACCAAAGACTCGTGGATGTGAGGACATAGAATTTTTTAAATAAATCACATAAAAGAGCATGATGTAAAAATATGTATAGATATGATGATCCCACAAAGTCATAGACTACCAAATAAACATAAATATCTTTTGATAAACATAAAGTTAAATCATATTTGTCGTGAAATTGATAGAAAAGTCATTTTACGTAAATAGTCACCAATTTAAACTTAAAGTGTAGGTAATATTTCCAAACAAATATCTATTAGTAATAATATCAAATTATAAAAATAGCTCAGTTAATCGTCAATAACTCTAATGTTTTGAAAGAACCTCATTTTTATTGAAACTCGACCACAAAAGATACAAGATAGATTACATAATCTTAAAATTTTATCTCAATCTCAATGGGATTGTAACATTGATTCAAGTTCCACATAGAATGTGGATCCATGACACAATAAAATCAGCTTTCAATATGTGCTTATCCATCCTTAACAATTGAAAATGCCTAGTCAACGATATCAACACCCTAGAAGACACAATCCCCTTTGTAATGTTAAAGGTCATGTAAATTTAGAAGCTATTTAAAAACATGGTTGATGTACACCCTGGGTGCTCATGTTCATATTATATATCTCCATATATATAATAAAAAAATAAAATCCTATAATATTTATTTAATATTAACCTTTTGTGTGTGTAACCTAGTCCCTCATGTCCATTTTATATTGAATACTAACTATTTGATGATTAATACATATATTAAAATAAAATCCATAAACAATTATTTTTTGAAAATATTTACATGAGAAAATATAATTTAAACCTAAAATTACTTACAAATTGTTTAATATTAAAATTTAATGTGTGTGTGTGTGTGTGTGTGTGTGTGTGTGTGTGTGTGTGTGTGTGTGAGAGAGAGAGAGAGAGAGAGAGAGAGAGAGAGAGAGAGAGAGAGAGAGAGAGAGAGAGAGAGAGAGAGAGAGAGAGAGAGAGAGAGAGAGAGAGAGAGAGAGAGAGAGAGAGAGTGTGTGTGTGTGTGAGTGAAATGTTCAGTCAATATGACTCTTATATTAATATCAATAACTCTCGTATATTTTAATTATATAAATTTTTATTTTATTAAGAAAAAGTATGGGTTTTACAAGGATATTTTAAACAATACATAAGTAAAAAATATAAAGTGATGAATCACTCACAAGTTGATTCTACCACTAACTAACATGACAATCAGACACAACTAGACATCCATCCTAAAAATATACAATAATAAAAAACCTTCATCTAACAAGTAATATAACACCCCTCGTATAAAATAATTGGCCACAGGTAGTCTTCTATGAAAATTCTACAAAACAAGAGCTAAGGAAATACTAAACAAAGGGTTATTGTAGAAGACTTTCTATATTGTAATTTTACTTCCTTTTTCATTTTATCTCACTTCAATCTACTCACCCTTTTTTTTGTAGTCTCCAGGGAGAAGGGAATAGAGAATTAAATTGAGTTGAAGGGTTGAGATTTATCTTTTTAAGGATATGTTATTTCAACAACCTTTGGTTCCATCCATAAAACATGTATTTCAATCTCTTGTGACATATCACTATAGACATGATGATATGAGGCTTCTAAAACTAAGTCTAAAGCTTTCTTCTTAGTGTCATTTCTCTTCATTATAAGTATATTAGGAAGGGAAACCTTCCATGAAGTTGATACATTTCGTTAATTAAAACTACCATAATATGTGGTTAATTTAATTGTTTCAATATAAATAGAAAAGAATCCCTAATAATCTATGTGTTATATTGGTGTGACATGCACTAAACTCATGTCAATATGAAGAAGTATGTCCTTTAAGGTTCTTATGTTAACAAGTATTCTAGAAAAAATTGTGTGGGATGTCAAGATAGTTGTAAGATAAATCTATAATAATTCACTTAGGACATTATCAATGGACATTAATCTAGATTCTCCCCAAAGGTGAAAGTGTATATAAAGAATATGGAATAATGTGGATCTGAACATTATCAGATGGGGTTGCCAATGATCTAAAAATCATGCATGAAGATTGGTAAGATATGGTTATATGTTTTCTAATTGTAAGATAAATCCCCTTTAGGAGAATAAATTTTTAGGATCGGGTATTTCCTCATTAATATTTTGATCAAAAAATAAATAAAGGTTTAGAGACATAGGTTTCAACGATTCCCTTTTCTACATGCAATGATAAAATCAATAGAATAAAAAATATATAATCAGTATAGATTGGATCTAGATGAATAAATGATGGCAAACAGAACACATAATTGACACAATACACAAAAATTTAAAGTGGAAAGACCTCCAAGAGGTGAAAACCCGACGAAGATGATATTTAATAATTAAAATATTATGTACCCCAATACAAATCCTTTCCTTCTCACTTTTTCACATAAGCCTTCATAGAAACTTTTTAAACATTTTCCACATACAATTATTAAATTCACCTAGTGTATTTATGTGAAAAATACAATAGAGGTAATAACCTATTTATAATAAAATGTGAGGGGAGATGATTGTTGTAACCAAAAGATCCATCCTTCTCAATAATCATTTAAAGTAATTGGTCAATAATAAATAATAATACTTTATTATTTATTAATATGAGGTTTTTACCTTGTGTTTAATAAATAATAAATTGCTATTATTTTATAATAAAGAAAAGTATGTTAAGGGTCTAAATTAGCCCTCTTAGACATTAAATCATCTAACACTCCTCAGTTTTAAGTGGGGGTAAATGTCATAGTCTCTAAAAGGATATAATAGGAAGAAATATAGGGTAAATATACATAGATAGAAAGAAACTTATAAGATATAATGAGCATAACACACAAATAAAACAAGCTATCAAACCAAAAATTTATGTAAATAGAATAGGTAGGAACCAAACAAAAGTACACCATGAAACCTAATAAGTACCTTTTCTATATTTTCCGTTGCCTTTGGACCCATGTTCATATTTTTAAATAGATTTAAATACCCTAAAAACATAAGTGTAGGTAGTGAATTTAGGCTAATCAATAGGTGAGATGCAGGAGAAACCAATCCACCCATGGTGGAAACCTACACCTATAGGTCAACTTAGTCTTCCAATTTGTTTACCTAAAAGTGTGTCTAAATAAAAAATTGTGCCTTATTTCACCCCCAAACTAACTCTTGATAAAATGGCTAGTTAAATATTTCTTTATCATTATGATATCCATATATTTATTCTTAATGCTAAATTCAATTGAGTGCAATCTATTCTTAAGATAAATACCTTCAAACAAAGTAGAAACATAAGGACTAGGATGCACTAGGGAGCCCTCAACAAGAAATAAAATAACAAAATTGGGGTCCTTCAGGAATCTTGGATCATAGAGGATAACTTGAGGATCATCCTTCATCTAGGAGCCAACCATTTCCTCCTTCGTCTCTAATAAATCATTTGGTTCTAGGATAAACCTTTTTGTCAACATGCTAACCTTTCAATTTTTCATTCCAATAGTAATAACATTAAAAAATACCCCTTTAATAATTTTCTTACCTTTACTTTCCACCAAATGCAAATTTAGTGTCAAGAATTATGCTTTGCTCCTATCTAGTGTGGAAAACTCAAATAATATAAAGAGTAGTGATTGATTTGCCACATAAACCTTGTTAATCCTTTTTGATTCTTTCACATAATATTCAATATATTGTAGTAGATAAAAGGGGAGACTTGCATTGTAATTATTTTTAAAGTTATTTAGGAGCATTATATGATGGGATCTAAAAGGACTAAACTTGGAGTTAAGAGTCAGGTACAACATTTCCTACTTGTATAATTTTAACCATATATTAATAAGGTCAATTTGTCTAAATATTTTATAAAATTCTTTCACTTTCTCCACGGATTCAAAATAGTTATATAATCATTCATCTTTCATGGTATTTTCCTTGTAATATTTTAGGTCATGCATAAGTAACCCTATAGATTTGATAATGGTTTGCTTATGAAATTGAATCTACATTTCCCTCATCACCAAAATCCTTTATTTATAGTCTTCCATGAAGTACTTGGATAAATTTGGGCCATGGCCAAATATTCTCAGCATGAAATGTGTGATGGCGTCCTTCCCTAGAATTCCCCATACATTAGGGTTAAATAGAGTAGGACATTATTTCCACACTACATGTTCCCAATTTATGAACGTATCCCTCCAACCATTTGTGTTTAAAAACTATATCTTTGTCTTTTTTCATTAATAAATACTCAAAGAAAGCCACTAAAAAAAATCAAAAACACTAAAAATGTTAGTAACCTTAATGAAGTGTGAAAACCTTAATAAGATGCATAAGACCAAGAATAAACCTTAAACTAAGTAAGAAAGAAAAATGATATTTGAACAATAAGGTGATGAATGATGGGAAGAGTGTCTTATTAAATGGTTATATAAAAAATAAAAATTGTGATTATAAAATGGGTGACAATGAACCAAAAAAGGAAAAGCCTCATCATGAGAAGACACAGGAAGGTTAATTAACAATTAACTTTCCACAAAGGAAAAAAATAATGATAGGGTAAGAGAAATATAAAATTAAGGATAATTAAATCCATCCCACCTAACTTATATATTCATCATATACCCATCCCATTATTTTCTTAATAATGATGCTTAGGAAAAATGGATAAATCAAAATTTTGACTGCCAAAAATTTAAAAAAATGGAAGATCCAAATATGAGGAAAAATCATAAATAGGTCTAAAAACATTTATTAAATGAGGGGTGATACTCCAATCTCTAAATAAATATATGTCATAATTACCACAGGACCAACAAGCAATGACCTATCCTACAAATAAATCAAGAAATCTTATAGAATTAATCATCTCGAGCCAGTCAAATTTCCCCCCATAAGTGTGTTTTGAGTTCATTTCAAAATTTCATCCTTTAGTTCCATTTCTAGTTTAATTTGAGATGATGGATTCCCCATTTTCCTCATCTAATTACCATAATTAATCTCCCCTTTTGTATGATTTAAGATTATTTTATGGAATTGATATCTTTAATTGGGAAAATAATGTTCTTGTTCATCCTTTTGATCAAGTCCCATTTGTTTAGAGGTTTAGAGCCACTAGGAAACTTTATGGTAAGATAGTTTATCCTCAAATAACTCTTTAAAATAAATAAACATATCCACTGTATCCTTCGGAGAGGTGAGGCCCTAATCTAGACCCCTCCATAAGGAGGGGAGATTCACTCTGAAAAAAGGGCTTAGAAGATCTCATAGCCTCCATGAAAAGGCTTGGGGGAGCTAGAGGGGAAGACTTAAACTCAGACATAGAAATTTTATTTGAGATAATGAGATGAATAGAGATATGAGAAGTAGAAATTACATAGGATAATCCACCTGGGTTCCTGACCATATCCATATTAGGTTCCAACCCAAAGTAGTCCCAAAACATTGAAGAGGGATTTACAAATGTTTCAAAGACTGAATCATTTACATAACATATTTCCTTTGACACAATGGGATCATCAGAGTCAAAGAATCCCAATTTCTTCTAAGGGGAGGAATATTAATTGGGAAAGGAATTTTAGGGATATAAAGTGAAAATCTTGAATTTTAGGGTCCCAAGAATGCATCAATTTTAAGGTTTTGTCTCCAAAATACACTTTAAACCTAACAGGATGGACTTTGGAAGAGGTTTGGTATGAGATATTAAAACATTAACCCTAGCCTCCAATATTCTCATCTTATTATGAGTGTTTGGGTTAATGTATAATGGAACACCAAAAACCCTTGCCATGCCAAGAATGATTCATCATGCTAGAATTCCAATGGGAGATATGAAAGGGAAACCAACATAAAGAAGTCTTAGAAACAACAAAAATAATGGGAAAGCCCTAGTATCCATTTACAAAGGGAGACAAATAATGTACCTATGAATATCAGACCATGATGGAATGTTAGAATCAAATATTCTTTGTAAGAGACGGAAATGAGAAAGCAATCCTTAGCCAAAGAAACAATATCCATTATCTGACTAGGCCTCTTATTATTTTTAACTCATTTCCTGAAGTGAGCAACACTTGGTTGAAACCTGTGGAATTTGACAAAAATAAATAAATCCCATTGTTCTTTTACGCTTTCCACCATCGGTTATATGATCAATAAGAAACCCCCTCATCATAAACTAATAGTAGAAACATCACAACATCTATAATATTATTTTTATATCTAGTATCAATTTAATTATTATTTATTTTGTCTTTTCATATTCTATGATATCAATTTTATGATATTCTTTCTCTCATTTTTGGTGTAGTGTCATATTTTCAAACCGGTAACCTCAAATAGATATATAAATTGTGAATATAATTAATCCAAATGGGTGTCAAATATTTCATTCTTACTTTTGTTCATTGATTTTTCTTACAATTCTTTATGTGAACACCATTCACAACCATAATTCCTCTTAAAATGACCATTAACACTATAGAAATGGAGAAAAATAACTTAAATGATGGAAACATAATAGAAATATTATGGCATGCATAGAAAAAGTTGCTCATTTTGTGAACAACATTTTAGTGATTTTAAATAGAGACAAGGATCCCCTGTCACATTTTTTACAACACATAATACAGATAACAAAGAGATATTTTGAAACCCCAAAAAAAAATTATTGTATGAATACAAATAATTTTAATTTTCATATTTTTAGGATTTCATTAAGTTAAAAATCAATTTTGTGTAAGATAAAAATATTGAAAAAGTTTAGAAAAAAAATATTAAATTTTTATTTATTTCTTTTTTTTTTAATTTTATATTTTTATTTTAAAAAACATAAATAAGTGGTGTGAAAAAGGAATTCCTATGATTTTTTTAGGTTTTGGTGTGAACACCTATTAAAAAATACATACATACATACATACATACATGTGTGTGTGTGTGTGTGTGTGTGTGTGTGTGTGTGTGTGTGTGTGTGTGTGTGTGTGTGTGTGTGTGTGTGTGTGTGTGTGTGTGTGTGTACACACACACACACACACACACACACACACACACACGCACACACACATATATCTGTGTGTGTGTGTCTATATATATGTATACATACGTATGTATGTATGTATGTATGTATGTATGTATGTATGTATGTATAGATGTGTGTGTGTGTGTGTGTGTGTGTGTGTGTGTGTGTGTGTGTGTGTGTGTGTGTGTGTGTGTGTGTGTGTGTGTAGTTTTGTGGGAATATTGGAGTATTATTCTTAATATACTTAAGGGTCTGAGTTAATTAAACTAGTAAATAATATGTAATAATTAAGTTACTAATTTATATAATTAAATTATATTTTTAACTTTTCTATAAATATCAATAAATGTGTAGAAAATTACACTTAGCTAAAAATAGACTGAGATAATTAAGATAGAGTCTAGAATTCACTTTGTAGGACTAGGATAGTATCACAAAATAAGATTTGGCCTTTGTTTTGTGAAAGGATAGGAGAACCAAAAAAAGACACCCTATTGTTTAATGCTATTTTCTTCTTTTTCCACTCTTTTATAGGACACCTGACCTTTTTAGGTTTTGTTCATTGTGTCTATATGAGCATACCTATGATATTTTAAATGCTAGATGCCTATGAAACTCTCTGTAGAGTTGTTTTTATCTTCAAACACTACTATCCATTGTGCTTTGCCCAAATTTGAGAAAGGTGGCAGGGGGGAGGAGGAGATTAGTATGTGTAATATGCACTTAATATGAATCCACTCCCATTTGTGTGGGCACATTTTCTACATACCAATACATTAAATAGGGATCAATCCATATGAAGTTCTCCCACTTGATGTGTTTTGTGAAATAGTGTGAATGAAGACACAAAATGCTAATCTAGGTATGTTTGAGGTGGTTATGGACTATTGTAAGGATTTGTTTATACTTGTAACTGTATTAGATTTTTTTATGTAGATAATAAGAAGGTTTAGCTCTATGGTATTACTTTTATTCTAGTTTACTTTGTAATAATTGCCAACCCCCTTCTAAATGAAGGAAATGATAGGAACTAGAAGGAAATGACCATTGGTGGTAAAAATGCATTTGGATAGGAGATCTAAAAATAGACACCCTAGGGTCTAGTACTATATTCCAAGTTGGATGCTATTGTCTTGAAGGACTAGGACCTAGGAGGATGGAATAATCACTATAAATGTTGTGTGGAGGAGATGGTTTCACTATATGGAAGGATAAGGATGACTAAGAATCATTGAAAATATGCCTATGAGGGTCACAAAAGAAAACAAGAGGGACCTATGGGTTGGGTGTCACAAGCCACACTCAAGCTACCAATTTTCACGTTTTATATGACTATATTTTCCCACCTTTTATTCTAGTGATGTAGTTAAGAAAAATACTATGATAAAGGAAAAATAGTAGAGTACCTAAATTTACCTACAAGGGTAAATATCATGAAGCTATTTGATGTTGGGTGTGTGTAAAGAGAACACATTATGAAGTCTAAATCTATAAAAAAAAAAAAAGAGTACATTAGTCCGTACTAGTTATGATATATCTAAAATAAGAATGTGCAAATGTGTGTGTGTGTGTGTGTGTGTGTGTGTGTGTGTGTGTGTGTGTGTGTGTGTGTGTGTGTGTGTGTGTGTGTGAGAGAGAGAGAGAGAGAGAGAGAGAGAGAGAGAGAGAGAGAGAGAGAGGAATGAATACACCTCAATAGGTACATGCATCAATACAAAACCTATTTTGATGTTGAGTGGTCTTGGATGATGCTTGATATGAATTGGGTATGTGTTGAATGATGTTGTACCAAAAGTAATATTGTTAATGGGGTTGAGTGCTCAATTCTCTAAGAGTGGCTCAAGATTGTAAAGACTATCCCTTTGGCTCCATCGTCACCCACTAAGTGAAGGTATTTAATCATGAATGTGTTAATTGATGCTTGGACCATGTGTCCAATCCCTCTAAATAGGTAGCTCAAGATACAAAGGCTAGCTAATCCTATAACTCTATCATTTCCCTATGACATAAAGCTATGAACTAATACAGGTATGAATGTGTGTCATATGAGATGGATCTTGAAGCCCATAAATTATATCAAATTTTAAAATATGGCATGGATATCTAAATGTATGTTGGAAAATAGGCCACTCTCGGCCTCTCAAAAAAGGTGGAGATTAGGCTTGTATAAAAAACACTCCAAAACTAGGAAATAGGCTTATGTAAAAGCAACATGGAAAGGTAGAGGTTAGGCTTGTATGAAAGTCACTTCTATGAAATCCACTCCAAAATGATGCCAACCACCTATAAATAGAATAAGGCATGCAACTGCTAAGAATTCCTTGGTAAATTAATGAACTTGGAAAGAAAAGAAGACCAATGTGTAGTGCACATTACCCCAATCATTGGTGTCTATAACATGAATTCTTATCTAGAATTTATACCAACTGCCATATCTGAAACTAAAAGAGAGAGATATCATGTTGCACATGAATCCCCCTATATCTATATTCTCTAAAAAAAATTATACTAGAAATGTTGAATCTACACTAGTGTATATATAATAAAATTTTAGATGAACCTACTTTTCTATCTATTTCTGAAAAGTCTAGTGTTTTCTTTGTTTAGATAGGAGCATCAAAAATAAGATACCCTAGTGTTTAGTGCTATTGTCCATGTTTGGTACAATTGTATTTTACTAAAATTAATGACTATTCTATAATCATCACTATTTTTTTCAGTTTGTTTTACCTAGTTTGACCTCTGATTGCTATTGTGAGTGTTCTAAAAACTAATTTTTTAACTAATAGGAACTCTAATCTCTATGACAAAACCCCTATTTATTTCCCCCTCTTTTAAGGGTAGAATTTAAGACACTACAATGACATCCCTCAGAATAAAGATCCATACAAGTGTGTTATGTTGAAAAATACATGATATAACAATGATAATCAACAAGATATCTAAAGATATAGCATGATTTATAATGGAGATTGTTACATCAAAATGGGTATGCCTAGATATATAACAATGTAAAAGCATGTACAATGTATTGAACTAGAATTTAAAATGTTATTTGTTATTTGTTAGTCATCATGGAGGGATGGATCATAATGTCCATCATGGCATCCAAAAAACCAAGATAATGCATGATGTGGATCATGCCATTGTAAGACAATTGAGAATCAATCAAGCAACA
>JARHVA010005326.1:1102500-1175000 GCA_037957365.1 Torreya grandis
GGTGAGGAATATTAATAAGAGGTAATAATCAAGGAATTTTTACCTATTGCTCAAAGTTCCAGTGATTTGAAGACTCCTAACTATGGCTAGAAGGGAAGAGAGGTAGGAAAATAGAAGCAGAAAGACTTTGAATGTATGATTATAATTATAAACTTGGTGACACTCAAAGGATGATGGAATCTTTTTTATCTAGTAGAGGCAGATGCATGTAATCAATGAAATGTTGATTTATAGGCTAGATTTATAGTAAGATCATGTTTTTAATTTGATTTTCTAGTTCCTACTACAATGATTGTTTAAGAGTCTAAGTTTATAATATGTAATTAGTAGTTTTTTTTAATCCTCACTGATTAACGAAAGTCTCTAGATTAAGGATTTCATTTTAATTTTTGTTTTCATTTTATAAGGAGACTAAACCTCCCATTGTGTCCTAGAACTAGTTGAGGCTCTAGTCAAAAGCTAAGCATTGATCCATAAAAAACTGAAATAAAATTTTATATACTCTAATGAAAGAACTACAATTTTTTTCTTCATGAAAATACACATTAAATTTACATTTCAATTACTTCCATATATTGACACAAAAGGGGGACATTCAATGCTAATTTTATAAGCCATGCTAATTTACAATAAAAAATTAGGAACATAATAGTATAATGTTACTAACTTTGACTATCATAACCCTATGGAATGTATTTTAAAATGTTGTAGACTAACAATAATTTTTCTAATTGCTTGAATGTTGGATTTATAATCTCCAATAGTTTTATTTATAGTAAAACTAATGTTAGATTATTAAATACATTGATCACCCCACTATAAAATTTCATTTAATGTAGATTAATTATACACATTAAAATTCATGCATTTATCAAGTGACATCGATAAGTTTTTAAAACTATAATGTGGAGATAGGTATTTCTAGATGGTGATTATTTTTTATTGTTATGAAAAAAAATTAATTGGATATAATTTAGAAAAATATTTAGACAAGATCGCTCCAAGAATACATTACAAAAGTCATAATGTTAATGCATTTCACACAAGGAATAAACTATATATTATCCATAAGTAGATTATAAAATATTAAAATTGTTCTCCATGTATTAACCTTTGGTAAAAGTACACATTCATATGAGGAAGGTATAAAAATACCAACATCCTCATCCTTTTGTGACTACCTTTCCTAATTTACATAAAAGGCATAAAAATAAGCTAAAAATTAATGTGTAGGAAAAACCATGAAAGTACAAAGGTTACACTAGTATACCACCTTAAGTGTAGAGGAATGGATCCTGTCAATAAGGCCTGGTGACATACCCATGCATGAAAAAATATGTAGTGTGAATATAAATATCCCTATGGATTCCTTATCCATCTTACTAGAATACATGGATTTTGAGTCACTATAACCACCAAATCAAAGTAGGAATGGTATTAAATACAAGGATCATTAAAGATGAAAATTGTATTATATAATAATAGGTAGAATGATAAATCCAAGGAAGGATTTCCTAAAAACCCTCCCTCAATTTTTAACTAAGAAAGTATGGAAATGAAAAACTTTAAATAAGTGGAATCAAAATGAGGAGAAGTGGGTTGAAAATGGTGAGAAGTGATCATAAATACTAGTGGGTATGTCACACTAGCAACACTACTAGTCTTTGTGCTCACTTATCACCATTTTAAACCCACTTATTTATATTTTTTATTTTCTATATTATCATATTTCAACATTAAGGTAGGGTGTTCAATAAATGCTTCACCTGGTTCATCATTGTACCCAGTATTTTGAATTACAATGTTCATGTACAATGATCCTTTTATTAAGGACCATCCTTACTTATACTTTTCATCATGATATATCCTCATGTAAACCTAAAGTTAGATGTCATAAATGATTATATATGGGATAAAATCCATTTATTACATCAAGCCAACATGAAAATATCTTGCCTAGAGATCAAACATAGCCACAAGGGATGTCTCTAAGGTGTTAATGTCATTAGAAAAACTTATATCAATGTAAGTATCAACTATATAAATTTATTAAAATCACTTAACATAGCTACAAATTTAGCATGTATATAAATCAATATGTTCAAGCACATGCAAATGAAAAAAATAATGCATAACCATATGAGAAGAAGGTTATGAATCCATTATTACAGTCTTGATTTAGGAGAAAGGGATCATGTCTCCAAATCATAAAAATAAGGTAAATTATATTTCAAGGATGGAAATATCTTGATATTCATTCTTACACAATATGTCAACAACATAAAAAAAAAATTAGGTCGGCTTTAAGTAAGTAGGCTAAGTCATAAAAATGAGGTATCAGATGCAATAGATGTAGCTCTATCTAATGAACACAAATACATAATATTCTAAATCAATTCTTCCACAAAATCATATAACCTTAATTTAAATTCATTAAAGGAATAAATTTTCTAGTGGGAAAACCACAATTTTCAAATGGTAGGAACTTGTTAATAGTGAGGACCTTGGAAAAATGGAATGATCATGCTAGTGTCGAGTAGATATTTTGAGTGAATAATGTTGATGGAAAAAATATGATGCTCTCAAGCATAACCAAAATGCCCTAAAAATAAGATACAACACACTTTTCAATTACACAAATAATTCCAATATATGTTAATTTTTTTGGCATGTAAAATCCAAAGAAAGAGTTAATACAAATCATAAACACCAATATGAACCTTTCCATGTGCATTGTAATACCTTACAGAAAGCCAATATCAAAAATGATCCATAAAAAATTGAAATAAAAGAATTTTTGAACCTCTATATAATAGATAATTGAATTTGTGACCCATATTAAGCCACATAATAAATTATATCATTTCAAAACCATACGGGATTATGTATAAAAACAACCACACAAAAAAGTAGAACTTTAAAATAAGATTGAAACTTATGACTAAGGGTAAGACATATTGATGAATGGATCACTTTTATTAATGTTTTCTCGATATTTTTTTGATACCATAATATATGTTACAAAACACTTCAACAAAAACCTATTGAAAAATCCACTACCACAACCATGAATCTAGTGCATTACACACAAAGACTAAAGTATTTATTATACATAAATAGTTTCTACATTTCTATAATTATTCTCCATGTCATAGACCTAGGTACAAAGCAATATTTACAAGAGGAGGATAGACAAATCCCAACATCCTCTTGAATGTGGGAATAACTTCCCCAATATACACCAAAGTCACCTAAGCAAGCTAACAACCAATGTGTATGAAAAACCATGAAAATAAAAAAGTATATACTAACATAATTAAAACATTTCCATACCTATTTCCTTATAAAACATGTGATATATATAATTTGATCATGTAATTTTATGACTTAATTATGATGTTACTTTGTATATTAAAATAATCAACTTGATTTTTTTTTTATATTATGGGAACGACATATTTTGGATTCAAAGATGAATCTATGGTGTGTCAATGAAAATATAATTAATTTCAATTCATGAATAGATTATGATGTTAAATTTTTTATGTAAAAATAATCAAATTGAAAATATTTAGATATGATTTGAATGTCATAATTTTTATTCAATGATTAATATGTGGTGTGCTAATTGTAATATAAACATCTATGGCATAAAAATTATAATATGAAGTTTTGAAACATATATACATATTGAAGATAAACTTATTCTTAGATATTAAGTAATTGAAATAAGCTTACTAATAAATATTGATATTTGTGGAAATAAGATATATTTAGACTATCCTTTTTTGGCATGTGATCATATAATATTATGATTAAGGCGAATAAGACTTGTAAGCCTAGAGAATTATGGGTTCACAGTTTGTCATGGATATAACTTATCCATTAGTATATAGTTAAAATTATCATATTCACTTTTATGGTTAAAAAATCATACAACACATAAATTTATTCTAAGAAATAATATTATATATTTGTATGGAAGATGACAAAAACATGAGAATATACTTTGAAATAACTCACTATCTTATTATAATAATAATAATAATAATAATAATAATAATAATAATAATAATAATAATAATAATAATAATAATAATAATTTCAAATGTTAAATAACCTTGTTACATCCCATACATTTTAATTTTTAAATGTTCACAAAAATTAGGACTTGTCAACAAACAAAAAATAGTACTTTTACATTAAAATACTTATGTGAACAATATAAAAATTATTAGAATAATAGTGTACATCCAAATTTAACGTAATCCTAAATTATATCCTCAATATTTATTCTAAAGCTATGAGTATTTTACTTGGTTAAAAAAGAAATATTTATTGCATCTCATCAAATAAATATTATGTGAAATGTAATAAGTGATAATGATGAACTTCACCTAATGGTGAAATTCTGACCTTAGACTGAAAACAGGGCAGACGTTCAACTATTTGTTTTATGAAATAATAACTAAACGGATCTCATTATCAGGGGTTCGAGATCAGTGAACAACTGATGTGGTTAAATACAAAGGTCCTTGCTTTCAAACAGGTTAACGGCTATCAATATGGCAAATGGATATGGCTTTACAACATAGAGATGGTTTTACATTGAAAATTTCAACGATAAGAAACAATCTTAAAAGGGAGAACTGAGCTAAGGTTATTCCCTTATAAATCTTCTTGTTTCCCTAGGAAAAGAACGGAGGAGAATTGCCTGTCAATACCACTTGCTCCAACTGTTATGATCCAAGGAGTGAAATTTGAGACAATCCCAGGCTCGGAGCCATCATTTCCTGTAGAACAAACCACACATCATTCCAACAAACTTTGTAGCTTACAACTCTGGTACGAGGAGTTCCTCCCTTTGCAGTCCCTTTTTCATATCCATAAAGACCTGCATTCTTTCTTTTACAAAACTCTCTCCTGTCGTGGACAGAGTATGAGTCCCATGCCCTTCTGTGTCTCTCCGTGAAATATCTTGTGCAGCTTAGAGTCTTTATTGATGCAAATAGTTTCTTTAAAACACTTATTAAGAGCACAGGCAATGTCCGTGTCCCTCGAATTCCTCAAATTTCTCCTCAATGACAAGGGTGCCTCAACAAGTCCCAACTCCACTATTTCTTCTATGCTGCAGTCGCTACGTTGTACAAATCAATTACTTTTATTCCCACAGAACTCACAAAGCAATGAGGCCGAATCGTCTTTCTTCGTACAAATTATATCCAACGTATGCCTTCAGCCCAAAAGGTTTGTATAAATGGACATCTCCATTCTCTGACTCGACCCTCTAGCCGAATTTCGCCTCTCAGCCAATCTAATTACAATTCTATTCAAAAAAAGTCAAAACAGACTTCCAACGCATTTATTGGGAATACCCAAATCTTTTAAAATAGATAGGTAGACTTATTTAAAATGGCAAACAGGGGTTCATCTAGTCATATTTATTTTAGGACACAGCAGCATCGACCCATTATTTTGTTTCACACACTTAAAACGAACGTCCAGCGTGACATTGAGATGATCAGGCTATAATTACTTCATTGGGCGGCCCAACCAACACAGACGCACCCATAATTACAATCCCTCAGAATTACAATCAATTTGTTTAATATAAAACATGCCAGCCAACAAGATATGTGGCGAATGATGAAAATAGGTATTTGTTCAGTTCACTCATTGAGCGCCCAAGCTGTATTTAATATGTTGAAATGCACAGAATTTAAAATATAACATTAAGCGCCCCAGATTTGTATTAATTTCAATGCATGGCCAGAAATCATATGCCCAGTAACTTATAACAACGCCTCTTCAATCTCAGGAAAACAATCTCAAAAAGAACTCACATTCAAAAATAAATACACACCTATAATGACATATACCAGAGATTACATGTTTTGTGTCTTCTGTACTGCCTGTCTTCTTTCTACACCTCTGTTCTTCTCTTTACATCCTTCTGTTTCCTCTCCTCCTTTTCTTCATTTCCACCTTCTTCTTTGATGTCTTGAATGAGAGAGCCTTTTTCCTCTCTCTTCTACGCCACCTTCCTCCTGTTACACTTGCATATCTTATGTTGTTTGTAAAGAATCTCTTCTAAACTTTCATGCCAAACTTGGCTGAAGGAAAACAAAATACAGTTTTAATCTCTAACCATTTACCAAGGTTGAAAATATTTCAACCACTCCTCCATTATTCCCTCAACAGCCCAGCAATCATTTTTTTACATTTATCTTTTTACAATTACTCCTCAATTTCAACTTTTTAGAGGAAAATACAATAAATTAAAATTTCAATTTAATCATGGCCATGTCTTGTGTAGATGCTCCTGCATCATACTCTCCCTCTAGAAACAATTTGAACCTTGGTTGAAATGAAATGTTGCTCCATGCTTTAGCCTTTACTGTATGCCTGGATCCCAAGGTCTTCTTGTCAATGCTAATGCTTGCATTTGGCTTTGCTGGTCTTTGCCTTTCATCTTGCTTTTCTTCCTCTTCTGGTATGTTCTTCTTCTCATCTCCTTCTCAGCTGCTATGTCCCATCTCCATGCTTGATTTTCATATGTGTCTCCAAAGTTTTCATCTTCCATACCTGCATTCAAAACATCAAAAGCCACCTTAGTAGAGAAACATTGAGGCCATGAAGCCTCTTGGCTGTCTTCACATTTTTGCTCCTGTTTCTTGACCAAAGCTGCCTTGGTCTCATTACTTTGCTCTTGTATTGTCTCACTCTTGCCAATGATGTCTTCACCATGGCTTGTACCTTTCTTCATCTCTCTTGAATTACCAAACAGCTCCTCTATCATTCTCAACTCTACCTTTAGTGAGATCTCATCTATCTCACAATCTTCATCAAACTTGGGCTTATCAACCTGAAGGATTGCTTGTTCCTTACTAGCCTTACTCTTCATCTCATCACTCAACACAAACTCATTCAAATCTTCATGTCCTATATCAAACTTAGGACCAGATTGTCTTTCATCTTCTATAATTACATTCATCCACTTTATAGTTTCTTCATACAAATCAGCTTCTTCATCAATATCAGTATATTCATCAAAAACAATTGTAGTATTCATACCTTTTATCTCCTTGCTTTCTTCAATCTCTGCTTGAAGCCATCTTGTCTGTTATGCTGCATATTCTTTCCTTTCCCCATCATCCATCCATTTTGAATTCTCTCCTTGCTGCATATTAGTCTTCATAGCCACTTTCCATTCCTCATTTTCCATAAAAATATTATTAAATGATTCAAACAAATCATTATCCCTTTCATTGCAAGCAATTAACTTACATTTCCATGTACTTGTGTCATCCTTCACCTTTCTCCATTGATTTCTTGGTGTTGCTGTCTCAACACTCATATCTTCTCTCTTTGCTTTCTTAGGCACCCATACTTGTTTCTCTTTCTTACCATTTGTCTTCACAAGCCATTTAGGCATCCTGTAACTATGCCCTTTTGACAATATGGAAAAACTAACTTTGTTTATCCTCTTATTTTCTTGCACATTCATATGAGGAAAATCAATCTTATAAGGTAAACTTGCCTGCTTGCTTACTTGTTGCTTGCTTGTGTGCTTCACCATCCACTTAGGCATCACATATCCATGATTGACTGCTTTGTGTGAGGATTTCATCTTCCTCTTGCCTCTTCTAACCTGTGCATTAATATCTTCATGCTCACAATAACAATCAAAATCAGCACTTAACACTTCATTTACCTCTTTGTTAGCTTGTTCCACGGAACAATCTTTTTCTTCCTTTGTGCTTGGCTGTCCTCTTTCCTCTTCTTCCTGGCATTCAATGGCATCATGGAATTCAGCTTCATCTTCTACCTCTTCTCTCTCATGCATTAACCAATGCATCTTATTAACAGCAGCAAACTCTCTTCTCATTCCTACACATTCACTTGTGTACTTGGTGTCTTCTCCTGCACCAATTTCTTTACTCTCCAAGGCCCTTCTCTTGACCTTCATAAGGCTGCTCATACCTACACTTACCCATGTAAAAATAGCATTAGATAGAAAAACAAGAGACCATAATGTCTCCATGAGTGCTTTCTTCATCCACACTCTCATCTTTTCAAGTGCTCTTCTTGGCACTTCCTCTTTTCTTTCTTCTCTCTTGTTCTCCTCAATGAGAACTTTCTTCTCAACTTCTTCATCTTGCTGCTCACTTGGCAACCTCCTTATATTCTTGCCTCTTTGGGCTTCCCTCTTTATGGCAATCTTCATTTGCCTTCTTCTCCTTTTCATTAAGAGAACTGTTGGCCACTTTATCTTCTTCTTCATTGGCCATACCCATGTTTGTCTATTCATCTGCATCCAAGACTCATATTCATCCTTAACCTTAGCTAATTCTTTCTTCAAACTAGCAATTTCTTTATTAAAATCAACATTAGTCATACCTTTGATGCTTGCTTTCCTTTTGCTACCCTCATATACCTTGCTGCTCTGTAGTGCCTTCAACAATGCTTCCATCTCTGAGATCTTCACCCAAGTCTTTTCCACCTTGGTCTCTTGATCCCTTGTCTCACCCAAGCCTTTTCTCCTTGACTGGTCTCTTGACAATTCACGTGATCTCACCTAGGCCTTTTGCATCCTAGTCTTTTGATATTCTTCTCAATCCTGCAGCAACTCTTTAGATAACTCTTTAACAAACACAAATTACAAATCCAAGCTTACCTTGCTTTGGATCTTTCTCCTTCTAGGTAGTCCCTCTATCACTCTTCTCAAAACTTCATTCTTTACCTCACCTAAGTCTGTTTCACCTTAGTCTTTTGGCAAACTATCCAAGCTTCCTCTTGGATCTTCAATAAGCCTTCCTTGGCTTCTTCTCTTCTTAAGCCTCAATGGCTTGGCTGCCTCTCTCTTCACCTGCAACTTCTTCACTTGATTGCTTCTTAACACAATAACTCAACTCAAAAGCAAAGTTACTCATACCTTTTCTTTAGCAAAGTCTTCTAGTGTTGTTCCCTGTTGATCTCTTTGCCAAATCCTTCACAACTGTAACATCCTTCACAAATGCAACCATTCCAAATTCTGCAACAACTTGTGATCAATTCCTAAATCCCCAAGAGCTTCAGGCTCTGATACCAAATAATGAACTTCACCTAATGGTGCAATTCTGACCTTAGACTGAAAACAGGGCAGACGTTCAACTATTTGTTTTATGAAATAATAACTAAATGGATCTCATTATCAGGGGTTCGAGATCAGTGAACAACTGCTGTGGTTAAAAACAAAAAGAACATTACATATACAAAGGTCCTTGCTTTCAAACAGGTTAACGGCTATCAATATGGCAAATGGATATGGCTTTACAACATAGAGATGGTTTTACATTGAAAATTTCAACGATAAGAAACAATCTTAAAAGGGAGAACTGAGCTAAGGTTATTCCCTTATAAATCTTCTTGTTTCCCTAGGAAAAGAACGGAGGAGAATTACCTGTCAATACCACTTGCTCCAACTGTTATGATCCAAGGAGTGAAATTTGAGACAATCCCAGGCTCGAAGCCATCATTTCCTGCAGAACAAACCACACATCATTCCAACAAACTTTGTAGCTTACAACTCTGGTACGAGGAGTTCCTCCCTTTGCAGTCCCTTTTTCATATCCATAAAGACCTGCATTCTTTCTTTTACAAAACTCTCTCCTGTCGTGGACAGAGTATGAGTCCCATGCCCTTCTGTGTCTCTCCGTGAAATATCTTGTGCAGCTTAGAGTCTTTATTGATGCAAATAGTTTCTTTAAAACACTTATTAAGAGCATAGGCAATGTCCGTGTCCCTCGAATTCCTCAAATTTCTCCTCAATGACAAGGGTGCCTCAACAAGTCCCAACTCCACTATTTATTCTATGTTGTAGTCGCTACGTTGTACAAATCAATTACTTTTATTCCCACAGAACTCACAAAGCAATGAGGCCGAATCGTCTTTCTTCATACAAATTATATCCAACGTATGCCTTCAGCCCAAAAGGTTTGTATAAATGGACATCTCCATTCTCTGACTCGACCCTCTAGCCGAATTTCGCCTCTCAGCCAATCTAATTACAATTCTATTCAAAAAAAGTCAAAACAGACTTCCAACGCATTTATTGGGAATACCCAAATCTTTCAAAATAGATAGGCAGACTTATTTAAAATGGCAAATAGGGGTTCATCTAGTCATATTTATTTTAGGACACAGTAGCATCGACCCATTGTTTTGTTTCACACACTTAAAACGAACGTCCAGCGTGACATTGAGATGATCAGGCTATAATTACTTCATTGGGCGGCCCAACCAACACAGACGCACCCAGAATTACAATCCCTCAGAATTACAATCAATTTGTTTAATATAAAACATGCCAGCCAACAAGATATGTGGTGAATGATGAAAATAGGTATTTGTTCAGTTCACTCATTGAGCGCCCAAGCTGTATTTAATATGTTGAAATGCACAAAATTTAAAATATAACATTAAGCGCCCCAGATTTGTATTAATTTCAATGCATGGCCAGAAATCATATGCCCAGTAACTTATAACAACGCCTCTTCAATCTCAGGAAAACAATCTCAAAAAGAACTCACATTCAAAAATAAATACACACCTATAATGACATATACCAGAGATTACATGTTTTGTGTCTTCTGTACTGCCTGTCTTCTTTCTACACCTCTGTTCTTCTCTTTACATCCTTCTGTTTCCTCTCCTCCTTTTCTTCATTTCCACCTTCTTCTTTGATGTCTTGAATGAGAGAGCCTTTTTCCTCTCTCTTCTACGCCACCTTCCTCCTGTTACACTTGCATATCTTATGTTGTTTGTAAAGAATCTCTTCTAAACTTCCACGCCAAACTTGGCTGAAGGAAAACAAAATACAGTTTTAATCTCTAACCATTTACCAAGGTTGAAAATATTTCAACCACTTCTCCATTATTCCCTCAACAGCCCAGCAATCATTTTTTTACGTTTATCTTTTTACAATTACTCCTCAATTTCAACTTTTTAGAGGAAAATACAATAAATTAAAATTTCAATTTAATCATGGCCATGTCTTGTGTAGATGCTCCTGCATCAGATAACCTACCTTGAAAATAATATTTTTAAAGAAATACCAAACTATAATGGCATAATGTCAAAAAAATACTAATCGATATATGCATGACATGTCAAAACAAAAGAAAATACTAATATCAAAACACTATCCAAGATTCAGATTAACACTCACTTTGCCTAAGTTTTTTTACATAACATTACACAAGTGATTCCATCGATGCTAATAATAATACTCATACAAATAGAAACCTTTTAAAATTATAGACTGATTAAAGACAAAATATTTCATTCTCTTTTCTTTAATGCTAGATCACCTTTATCCATTAGCTATATTTATACTACTCATAATAAAAAATTATTTAATAAATCGCTCAACAAAGTGGATAATTGCATTTAATTTATATTATTTGGCATTCTTAAAGTGATGTATTTTTTAATGTTACACATAATTTTTTTAAAAAAATTGGTTACAACAAGTCTTAACAGCTAGAAGCTATTTTTTATTGTTAAAACCTAGATATTTTAATGAAAACATTTCCATACATGTTTTCTTACAAAACTTGGAATTATTTTATATATGACATCTTAGTGATTTTAATCGCATAGTTTCATATGTCGAATCAGATGACAAGCTACATATTTTATAGAGGTTCAAATTTAATATTATTATGTTTGTTATAATTTTGGTTTCATTGGTTCACATGCTTTGGATATGAGTAGAATGTCATATTTTTGATGCAACGATGAATATATGTTATGGTTATGACAATATAAATCCCTTTAACATCATTATTGTTTCGATAAATGCTTATGGAAAAAGTAATGTGTAAAATTTTGATCCATGTTCTAGATCACACTCCATGTACCATCATAATTTTGTTTTTTTATCCTAATGGTGGTTTAAAAATTATGATATGAAATGTTGATCGAAATTATGCATATATTTTTTTAGAGAAATATTTATCTTTAATCTATTGAATTTGTAAATATGATCTTTTTGATCATTATTAATTTATTTCCTTCAATTATTGAATATTATAACTTCTCAAGTTCATTTAGTTATAATCGTTCATGTTTCCATCGTTCTCATAAAACTTATCTATATTTTGGTTATCTATCCTTTTTATGAAATGATTATTATTGAAAAAATAATAATGATATGATTTTAATTATTATTATTATTATTATTATCTCTATTATCATCTTTTAAAAGAGTCATTTTCCTTTGCATATTACATATATTTAAGTTTATGCTATAGTAAATACAATAAAGTATTTTGTTGGAAACTTTGGATGAGAATAATATATATAAACCACTTAATGTCAAGATTAGGATGAAATTTTAAAAAATATTTATTATAGTTTTAATTATTAGTAAATTTTCAACAAATGTTCTTAAGATGATATTGTATCTTAAGGCCTTCATTTGGTAACATTTTCATTTATGATAGACTCATGCAACATTTACAATTATTTGATGATGTAGTTTGTGATTTCACAATCTAAATAAGTCAGTCATTCATATATCATGTTAGCACTATCACCTAAGTATTCAAAATTATAATCCTATAATTTTTGACATTTCTAGTGATTCTAAGATATAAATTTATGCCTAGGTACTTTTAAGTTCATCAATGACATCATAATCTTTAGAATCTTATACTTAGATCAAGATCAAAGAATGTGAAATGTTTGTAGTTATTTTTAGCTAACCCCACCTTAAAATTTCTAAAAAAAAAATAAAAATATAAATACTACATGTCCTAACATTACAATTGATCATATCATTATCATTTGAAGGACTCATCACACAATGTGCCAAACAAGATGCATCATTAGCATAAAAAACCAAAATATATATTTTATAATGGTATTCACAATTAAATTATAGCTATCACTTAACACCATATCATTTATAAAAGCATATTCTCATATTAGATGAAAAATGTTAGTAATGAAACATGGAAACATTCTAAAAAGTGCACAAGAACCATATAATCAAGCCTATAAACATGAAAATGATATATAATCTCCCTATTTATGATTACATATAGATAAAAATAGATTTATATAAATATTATACCTATGATAAAATATAACATAGACATAGGCTACTAAGTAGAAGAGGAACATGTATATTTAAATCTAACATGTTCCAAGAAAAGTGAATACTAGAGATAAGGCACAAGAAAGTTGAGGGTTGATGGAAATATTGACGTAATAATACCATAAAAAATTAAAACCCTATAGGGAGATGGATATGGAATGTTAAAATTTTATCAATTGAATCATCATGTTCAAAATATTGTTTACTAAATGGTGAAACTCGTGTAAGTAACACTAGGATAATTATTTAAAATGATGACATGATGTACTTCTATTTAAATATAATAATAAATAGTAATCAAACCTATGATCCTAATATATATAATTTAATATTAAAATATGTAATTATTTATAATTTAAATGGTTAATGAAATTGTATCAATAAGGATATATGCTTACCATAATCCATATTTGATGAGTTTAGAAACTAAGATTGTAGAGAACCACGTTTCAAATAGGTATAGAAAATTCTATGTGAATAATTTATTTTTTATGATCACTAGTAATGATTACCATCAATTATGGTATAACCAAAAATATATGATAGATTATGGTTAGGATTGGGTTATTCAATAAAGATATTATGGTTTTGGTTCCATTGGTCTAGTGGATATAAATATCTCTAGGATGTTTTCCTACAAATTAGAAAACATCAACCTTGATAAGGATTATCCATTTATGCTCATTTATTTCTAAATGTATTCTCATTTGATTTAATCTTAATTTCACAATATAAATCTAAAACTATATTATATGTTAAATTTTAATAGCTTCAGACCTCATGTGAGTGACAACTACATATATTACGCAATCATAGTGATCGCTTGTGTAGTTTTAGATCTTGTGAGTGTTCAATATCTATATAATAGAAAGTAAATTTTATCCTCTCTTTAGATAATCAAATAAAAGTACATGATCCATATATAAACATTAATTTATTAAAATTATATAGAAAAAATACCTTTTTATATGATGTGTTTAGAATAGGTTAAATGTGTATGCTTTTTGACAAGTGTGTGATAAATATATGTGTTTTCAACATCAAATGTGATTAGTATAGTTTTGAAAAATTTAAATATATAAGGGTACATGTGTATATATATGTTAAATTAAATATATATGGTCACATTAATGTGTAGGTCGATCTTGGAAAATAGTTAAAACTAAAAATTAGGGTAAAGAAAAATAGAACATGGTTAAAATTACCCACAAAGAGAAACTGAAATGTATAAACTACCAAAGATTTTGATTAATATATAACCATGATCACTAATTTCACTCATGATAATTAAAATATAAAATATATATTAATATAGTTTTATGATTACTAAATTAATTGTAATGTATAAAACTCAAATAGCCATGGTGTTCGTGAGGAAATATAGAATAAAAAAGGCTATGAAGGGTTCAATGTGATGAAAAAGTGTCAATAAAGATATAAATATATGTAAATAGGAAAGTGAAAAATGCATGAATAAAGACATGTGAAAAAACATCTGTAAAAAATTAGGTATTTACAAATAAAAATTTTGTTCATCACTATTTAAATAAAATTGTTGAGAAACATGGTCAATAGATTATGTTTAGTTCAAATTATCAATAAAAATTTGTTAAGAATTCATATGCAGTAACAATATAATCCTTTAAATTATTTATATGCTTGGTATAAATTAATAAGTTAAAATAAAAAATAACATTAGTAAACTATGATTTTTTTTAAAACAACTTGATCAATATAAGAATAACTAAAAGTCCTTTTGATATTATGTATGGTTGTATCTAAAGAGGCATTATTCAATTGATAGATATGAGTGGTATAAATAAAATTCATGTTAAAACATAGTATTGTGAGGTGTGTGTATCTATGAATCTCATCAATAAGTCAAATATAATTTTAAGTAATGTGTCAAGAACTATAAATAACGTGTAGATGAGAAATACAAAATCAAAATTTCAAATTGAATGACTTGGTTTTGGATAATTTTCTATTTACCTAAGAATATTATACTATAATGTGTATCAATTTATGAATATGTTAACATGTGACACACCCACACCTTAGTTATATGCATGGATCAAATATATTAAGTAACATGGGTAACTTATAGGATCATTTACAATGGGTAATGAATTGAAATACATTGAAATTAAGGATATAATATTTAATTATTATTTTTATTCATATATATAAATAATATGGAAAATATCATAAATTATATTAATTAATTCTAAAATATTTTATTTGGTAATAATCTATTTGAGCTTGTCCCCTCAAAGTGACATTCTCCTATTGGGAAATATTGTTGAGTTATTCCATCCTTAAGGAGTATTGTATTTTTGTTATAATACCTTGAGGTTTAACTTACTATATTTCATATTATGTAATTTTAGCCTAACAATATCTCTTTTGTTATGTTGATCTATGTTATCTTATAATTATGTTTATTATTAAATGTGTGGTTCCTACCAATTGGTAAAAGATATTCACTTTGCTCCAAACAACATCTAAACCATAATTTTATATAGTTTAGTACATGTCAAAAAACAATTTATTTTTTATACTATCTATTTATCGGAGATGGGAAACCACTCAAGGAAGTTATGATTAAAATATAGTGTTTTTTTGTTAATTCTCTATAAAAAATTTAAATAAATTATATATGAAAAAATTATAATAATGAAAGGAATATACACTAAAAACAAGGGTTTGTTTGATATTTTTTTAGTGAGTTATTATGATTTTAGTGTTTTACCTAAATTTACTCTATAGGTATCAATTTCAAAAACTATTATAAAATTTGATAATTACTTACAATAAAAAATTGAGTTTTACATGATTATTTTTTAGGGAGTCATTTAAATTTTATGGTTTTCATAATTTTCTCTATACGTCTATGTGATTATAAAAACTTGTTTTTTATTTGAAACATGGATCAATAATATTACATAGGGTAGGCAAGATTTATGTTATAGGTCATGTTAAATGTAAATCATTTAACCTAAATAACTTAAAATGATTTTTGTAAGCATGAGGATAAAGCACATGTAAATACTGTGTAAGAAGAGGCATAATATGATGATGATGATGATGATAATGATGATGATGATGATGATGATGATGATGATGATGATGATGATGATGATGATGATGATGATGATGATGATGATGATGATGATGATGATGATGATGATGATGATGATGATGATGATGATGATGATGATGATGATGATGATGGTGATGAGAAAGATAATGAAAATAATAAAGATAAAAATAAGAAAATAATGATGATGATGATGAGGTGGAGAATTCAAATGTTTTAGAAGGAGGGGTAATGTATTGTGATGAGGAAGACGGAGAAATGGATGTTAAGGGTTCAAAAAGCTTATCACAAAATAAATATGCTTCAATATTATAAGTTCATAGATGCATTAAAATAAAAATTATTATTGTATCCATTAGATTTAGAAAAATTATAAATTAATCAACATGTATAAAATGAAATAACCCCACAAAAAAATGGTAATTGCAAATATATTACACAACAGAACCATGTGTAGATCCCAATACACAAACTCACTGTACATGATGCATCAACATAGTTCTAAACTAGATAAATAGGAAACCCATAAATAGATTAGACATAATAGACACTTTTTTAAGGATGACCATTGCTAGAGGATTCAATAGAGAATTGGGTTGCCTAAAGGATGATACATCATTTGATGGGTATTAGAGTGTAGGTCCACAATGATAACCTTCAAACCTTTAGAAGACACTCAACTTCCCCATCGGACCACTTAGATATCCTCATCCAAATATAAGCATATGATAACCCTATAAATTTATGACATGGAAACTAAAGAGTAAATATGGTTCACCTAAGCCCTCAAGTATCCCTAGAAAATGTTAATGACCCAGGTTAAGGATTTATTATAACATTCATTAATCTTATAGCCCATTATTTATTATATAATATTGATAGAAAAGAGGTACCATAATAGGTATAACATGTCCTAAAAGAAGAAGCAATGGTACCATCAATCCAAGCTTGGGATTATGCCAACCTTTTAATATTTACTAGGGCATTAGATAATCACATACCTTTAACTAACATGAACATTTAAAATTTTCCATGTAAAAATGCATATACTAACGAAGAACATAACCCCATTAATAGTCTTGTTATATAGATAAGGACTCATCCATACAGGATTATTCCCTGGTATGAGATAAACAATAGTTTATATAATGGACCATAATTAATTATGTTACCTAGTCATAATTATATTAATGAATTCCCAATCGTAGGGTCATCATGCTAATAATTCTTTTCAACTCCTTAAAATAAGAACAATGAATGATTTATAAAAAAGGAGTAATGACTTATTGGAATGATAAATTCATCCGTTAGGCTAATTTTAATATCATAACATTAGGCTAGCTATGATTTATATTAATGAATATACATCTATGGTTTTCATATTTCTAACAACTCAAGGTGCCCCCTTTATGAGTGGAGCGATCAAGATTTGTTGGCTTACCCAAGTTAATCAACATTTTACACCCTATTAGGCCTTACAGGTTTATGTTGAACCCTCAATCTTCCCTAGGTCATAAGGCTCCAATCAAGTAGGTAAGTCTCACCCATACAAGATAAAAATATACATCGAACATTATTCCCTTAGTTCTAAGAGTGAATACTTTATCATCTATCTTCCATTGACTCACCCATACAAGTTAATGGTTGATAGGTGTGGCTTGCCCTGATACAACTAGATTCGAGAAGGGTTAATACTACCAAGGCTAGGGGAAATAACAACTAACATCAAATAAATATATATTCAATGATATCATTTCTTTTGAAATATGTACTAAACTCCCAACATACTAGCATTTATATTACATCACCTTATTATCCAACCTAAAATGTCTAAGTATCCTTATGAAATATTTCATAACTTTTTATGATTAGGAAAATTTATTTATCTCAATGTAGCAACTCTTCAAGTCCTAGAGTTCACTAGAGAAAAGCCTAGATCTAATACTAAGTGAAATAACCCTCAAAAAATTTCTTGGGATTTCTTATCAGAGTTCAACATAGAATACATGTAAGCCCCACTACACGTCTAGACCATACATACTATAACATATTTATTTCATACAAACATTCATACATCCATAACCATGTGAGGTGGAATAAGGATAATTAAACATGGATAAATAACCATAAGGGATTATTAACCCTATTAAAGATCCCCTCCTCATTTTATTTTGGTTTTATCATGTAAGACATGCTATAAATTAAAGCATTATAGCTGATAAGAACATTTAAGTAGATGCTACCCACCGAGATTACATATCTAAATGTTGGGTTGGGGTATTTACACCATAAAAATCCTCCCATCTAATTCTTAGGCATCAATTCATGCTTAACTAACAAAATACAATGAGTATTTCATTCATTACACCCTTGACTAGTGAAGCATCTAATTATCAATAAGAGTGATCATACATCTTTCACATGCAAAAAATCAATGAAAATCCAAGAAGAAGATGTTTACCCAAAATAAAAGAATACCAAAGACATTACGGACCATTAAAATGGTATTACCCTATCAGGAAAATATAAATGAGTCCCAAAATTGGGATACTGACACCATATGGTCCCACTAATTAATGGCTTAATATGTACTAGTTGGGACCCAAATTAACACTTACTAATAACCATTTGAATTATAATATTCAAAATTTAACAACTGACCAACATTCTGAACAAGATCAACTATAGGCTTGTTCTAATTTTTCTTTAGCCAGGTACCATGTTAAGGTAAACTATTTATAATCTTACAATTTTCATCATGCTTCTAATTTAAAACTTCATACACTAAGACTAATGTGATCACATGCTATTTAAAATTAGTAGCTAAATGTCTTACAATTTATAAATAGAAGCTTGTCATATTATTTAATATCAATTTTTATTTGGTTATAAAACTACCTTAAGGAATATAACCATTAGATAACTTGTCAAAAGTTTTTAGTTTCCTTATTCACATTAATAAAATGAAGTCAAAATACCATAAAATCACTATCCATGAAGGATTAAGAACAACGACAATGAACTCCACTCAATCCTTAACCAAGAAATTAGTGTGGAAACATAGATAGCTAACATATTATCTTGGAAAACTAAATTTACATAATCATTAACTCATTATAGCTATACTTTATTTCCAACTCATAATAAATAAATTAGATCTTCATTATGTGCATAAAATCAACTAACTTTCAAGCATCACTTATGCAAGGAAAGAGTATAAATTTATTAATATTCACATAATTTCCTTTAAAGCAAATGTGATTGTATCCATTCTTCCATGGTAAAGGTTCCCATAATCAATTTTAAAAATTAGAGTATCATTTCCATGTGCAAGGTAAATTATAATATCTCAAACTTTATACAAGCACTCATTCCCAAACCATCAAAATCAAATATTCATACCATTACAAGCCTACCTCAGATAACTCAATGTTTTAGACAATAGGGGATTTTATTAACATCCAATCTAAGATAAATAAGAGATAATGTGAAAATTAGTAACTACGAAAGATTTACTTTAGGCTCAATAACTCTAACATGCAAAATGTTAAAATTTAAATTGTCAACTATAGATAATAGGAATACTTTTGTTTAGTATGGTAACATTCATCTAAGAAAATAGTACCACATTAAATAAACAAACAACACCATGAAATTTCATATAATAAAATTTCACTTTAACCCATTCAGGAATAACCAACTTGTATATCTAGACATTAACTTTATATCTCATCTTTATACGAAATCAAAACTACTTCTAGGTTCATAATCCTCATGATGATAGCGTCAAGTAAATATACATTTTTTTTATAGTTTGAAATCACATAACTTTAAGTTGTTCAAAACTATTAAAGATGATCTAAGAAGGTTTAAAATGCCATTAAAGAATAGGAAACATAAGTATATAATGTTGATCCTCCATACCCATGCTATTTAAAAACTAGATTTCCTATGCATCTCAAGTATAAGGTTCAATACAAATAGGAAGCTTTTACATGCTTCAGTAACTTTGCATACAAGGAGGTCATGTATCGATCACCATATAAATGAAGGAGATTAAATCCTTATTCCACTTGACGTTGAATGTCAAATTAATCATCAAGACAATGTGCATTATTGTGTCCAAATTGCATAATAGAATAGGTGTCATCTTTTCATATAGAATAAAATGATGCTCAGTTACATATCAACATCAAGAGATAAATAATGAATTAACACTATTGTAATAGAAATCCTAAGACTATACCAATGGTTAATATACACCAGTAGCCCTCCATGTAAGAGTATCACCACTTATAAGTAAATAAGATCAATCTAAGTAATTGAGTTATAAGAAACACCCTAGAACAACAGCCTAATGAGCCCATCTATTTGGTGGCCTTAACCACACCAACCATCATCAAATTGTGGAGTCAAGAAGTCAGGTTTTTATATGGAGTCAATTGAGTGTACAAGTGATTTAAATCCACTAGCTAATAATAAACAAACAACTGACTCAAGCAAAGGCCAACAATGAACAACAAAAGAAAGATTAAACAACATCTTTCACCAGTAAATTCAACTAATAGCTCACTCCCAAGAAAAGTATACAACAATAAAATGAATAAAAAGCTATTGTGAGAATCCCCAAGCATGAATCAAAAACTCATGGGGCATAGTTTATTAATAAATGGGATCCCATCAAGTTCCTTATTTCACATCTTAGGGAAAACCCAACATCCACTATGCCAACGAGTTATTCTGGTCATAAGGAACACTTCTACATCATACTTGCTTTAATTAAATATAGACTCAAAAGGTTCAAATCATTGAAATAATTGAATTAAAAGAAACATCATTGTTAATAAATGGTCCCCAAGGTATACACCAAATCATAAAATAGTTTGGCCAAGTTCCTAATTGATTTCCTATATACCTTGAAAGAATCCAATTTCAACAGTGATAAATTAACACCACCAAGACATAAAAAATGTTTAGTGTATAAATTTCTAACACAAAAACACTCCACTCCATAATAAAATTCATTGTATACAACTATGGAAGACTTCCTAGATTCTTATAACTTCAATTCTAAAATTTAAATAAGGAATTGTACTTATTGTGGAAATAATATTAAAGCACCATTATAACACCCAAAATTCATGAAGAGAATCCAAGGTCAAAATCAACAGAGGACCCAATTTAAGGAATAATCATGATGTGGTTTTTATGCCCCTAATTGACAAATAAGTTCATTATACGCATAAAATTTTTCTAGCTATAATAAATAATGTTGAAATAAAGATTTAATAACCATAATAAAATGTGCCATACCTAGAAGGATAAAAACTAGACAACATTGAAGAGATCATGACCACTATTAAAAGAGTTTGATGACAACATATGAATCAATCCACATAACCAATTGATATTAGTAATTTTTATTTTACAATAATAACAAAAAGTCACCCATTTAGGGTAGGAGAGACTTAAAGAATGGCACATTCACTATCCCATGTTACCAATAGAGCTTGCATTTTAATAGCAATCTAAGTAGGAATCAATAAAGAATTCCCATTAAACACATCAACAATTCCTTGTAATAAAACCATAACACCCTATATTCATATTCATCCCAATATTATTTCAAAATTGGAACCCATTAGCTCAATAAATGCCCAACTTAGAAAATTGATTTTCATAAGAAAAATAATTTACTTGATGTTCCATAGGCAACCATGGATGAGGAGATTACTATTTGTTTCTTGTTCTATCTCTATGTGTATTTCTATCCATATAGACTAGCAAACCCAAAATCACTATGTGCCCTCTCTCTTCCTTTATTCCCTTTATTTCTCACTATTCCTTTCATTTTTATTCTCCTTCCTTCCATAATGTTAACTTACAGTCCTCATCCATCCCAACTCCTGCTCATGAGTCACTTCTACATTTCCCCCCTTTCTCCATCACACAACTCTTCCTCTTATCTCCCAGCTCTCCCCTTATCACTCCTAGCTCTGTCTCTTATCTCTTGCTTTCCTATATTGATCCAAAACTCAAAATATTTGGTTGAAATATAATTCAAGAAACAAGAACAACATAATTCAAATAATGCTATCTCAGAGAAAAGATGTTTTATTGATCAAATTTGCAGACCCAAACATATGCCTATCTCTGAGAAGAGATGTATGATTTCAATTTTAGGTTACATCTTAATTTATACATGTTTTTAAGGTGGGAAGAGGATTTGGAAGGTCACCAATCTCGAGGGAGATCAAGTGGTTTGAGTTCCATGATTTACAACAATACAAAATTCGAGGAATTACTATTTTTAGAAAGTTATTATTATTAGATTACACCACTAAAATTGAAATTTTAAGGAACTTCCATTGAGTTTTCAGATGTAAGACCTAATTTATCAGATCTCCATGCCATCTCATGATTTTTCCCTCATTATTAGCTTTCCAACAGTTTAAACGACATGTCAATTGGAGTTACGGTGCAAAAGTTATGGCTCTCGAATGTTTCGTCATCAATTGGGGTGGACCTATCACCTAAATTATTACTTGAATTTTTCCCTATATCACATATAGACATATTAGTCCCCCTGCCCTTACGCCCCCCACCCCCCCCAATCCCCTAGTAGGATGCTTCCTCCTAAAAATAAAAATGGTGGCTCATACTTTTTCCAACTTACCTCCCAAAGGTTAAGTTTCCCCATGCTTGCACGGTCCCCCAAAATTGGTTTTTTGGGAAAAAAATATTAAATAAAAGAAAGGTTGCCTTAAAAAAATTAAAAAAATAAATTCACATTCACTAATACTCCCAAAATGGGCATGTGATTGAATGCTTAAATTTTAATAAAATGCATTGAAATTCCTAAAATTTTAGTATGTGTTTCATTTTCACCATTAATAGTGCAATCACCAAATTTGTTGCCACTTATGACACTGACCGTAATTTCTCTTAATGATTTCCTATATTCATATTTGTTCAACTCTAAGTAATATGCATATAAACCACCTTACTATTCTAAGCATATGCAACTACACCCTCACTTGAATAATATATATAAAAACCACAAAAACAAAAATTATCCCCACTTAAATATATATAGGTATATCTACATATCATGGTAGACAACATTTTAAAATGAGAGGCATAGTAAAATGACATACACCTGTAACCTCATATTACCATTCAATACATTCAAGATTGACTTAAAGGCATGAAAATCTTGAGATTCTTGAGGATGAAATAGAAATGACAAGGATAACCAATAAATGACACAAGTCATAACTATGCACAAACTAAAATAAATACAAAAGTAAGGAATGATCAACTGATGTAATCAAACATAAGAACAAGACCAAGTTTGAGTCCTATACTCAAGAAAAAAAGGACATAAATAAAGATGAAGATAATAAATAAGACTAAGCATTACAGGGAAAAAGCAACTCACATAACAAAAAAAGATACCAGTGTATCTTTATAATATTTTTCACTGATTGTTCATTGACCATCATCATTGTCCTAGTCATCAAAATCCATAACTGAGCCTAGCTCATCAACCTTTCCCTACAACCATACAAGTAAAATTAACAACATTGACTCGAGTATAAAATAACACATAGTAACAAAATATAATATAAACAACATTTTTAAAATGACATACATAAATTAATTATATCATTAATTAGGCCAATGTACCAACCATAATTGATGATAAAAAAAGGACATCATAACCTCCAAAATAGAACATCTACAATAAATATCCAATCATAAAACCCAACATGTAAATAATAAGGTCTCAGATACCATAAGATAGTATCAAGAAAATAAGGTCATAGCCATCAGAGTAACTTATCTAAATGAATAATTGCCTGAGGAAACCAAATTTGGCTTATTTGAATGTTACCAATAGTGACTGTAATAATGTAAAAAGAGGGGTTATGACATCCTCCCCTTCTTAGAGAGGATCCATTTTACTAATTAATTAACAACTATGAATAATGTTTCAAAGAAACAAAATATTTTATCACTCTTTTAAAAAAATGTTCTATATTTAGGGGCACAAATAGTTAAGTTTCCAAAATTAAATAAATCACCTTCATAACTTTTATTGATTAGCAACAAATCAAGAACATACTTATTTCATGACCTCAGGTAACATAGAATAAAATTTAGTGGTGTTATAGCCCACATACCTTTTTCATTAAAACATGGGAATACAACAATTTTCATAGTAAAAATATTCAACATTACCTTTTTGGTATTGTATTTTCTTTAGACTAGACCAAAATTTCATGTAATTCTAGCTTGAATGTCTCTTTTGGGATACCTTAGTGAGCAAAATGGGGTGTTGTATGCACATTTTTTAGCATTACATCCTACAATAATCAAAACTTGGGTTCTAATTTTTCTATTTGAATGGTTCACAAAGTTATTTGTTGCAATTAAGAAGTCATGAACCACTTTTGCAATAGGTTTATAAACCCCTAACCCACCCTTACCTAAGAAGAGTTCATTTATAATATGTTTTTTTAATTCATTTATTTTGAAAAGACTAATTTTTAGTCACCTATCTAAATGTACATTTTAATAATTCTAGCTCACTCAAGTTTGCTAGAACATGGTGACCAACTTTACCTTGATTACTTGTCAACAAGATTGCTTTCAACATTTTCCAGATATAGATTATAGTTGTTAGCTCATGCAAATAGAGCTAAATAATGTAGTTTTAGTTTTGGATAGTTTATTTTGGTGCAGAGATTTTATAGTGAAACCATTTCAGGGTAACCTTCCATCTCATAATATGGAGATGTCATCACATTAAATCTATGACTTTATAAAAATAGTTGTAAGAATTTAATCCAATCAGATTTTCCAACAATATTTCCAAATTGAAGGTTGTGTTTTATGTAGCATTTTTAGTTACATTATACACAAAAATTTATATCATTCAATATATAACACTAATCATTGAATAAGTAATCTTTTTATGTGGTATTTTCACCAACCTTTATTATGCCCTACACATTATTTTTATCATTCATCCCATAATAAAATCAACACATAGCCAACCATACCGATATGGTTGTTGAAACTACATTATTTGTGGGTCATTGTAGAGTCTTGCACCAACCACCCCAAATAATGCATAATTTATCCCAAGAATTCACATGCAACCCCCTAGGGCTAATTAAATAATTCTGATATCAAGGAAAAAAAGTGGAAGCCCACTAGTTAACTACATACACATAGTATAGTGAAGATACAAATTTACATGATTTAACATAATAAATGACATTTAATACTTTTACATACAAGGAAGAACCACATGAAGCAGGTCTTGAATACATGATGTAAGTGTTTTAAGAATATATGCTAACGTAGTTCCACATCAAAATAATTAAGCACACATGATGGTGAATCACAAGGTTCCATGATCCCATTTAGGTCACTCAATATCTAGATGGCATTCAAAATATATCAAAAATCCATTATATAGTACAACATGATTATTCATAGGGATCTTGAATCATGATGACCTTCGTTCTATGAATGTTATGTTCCAACAAGTCCTATCTATGTCTGAGTTTTCATAATTTTACCAATAATGTTTGCATACCTTGGATAGATGGTTCACACTATTGATAACAAGAAGATATCCCTAAAACTTTCTAACTTTCCTAATCAAGTCAGTCACAGTCACCCCACCAGGCCTGCTAGGATTGAGCCACACTCTACATCCTCCCAAGACATTATACCTTATCCTCATCATATGGATTTATTAATCAAGCTATCAACTACCACCAAGGCATTATTTCATGGTTCCAACAACAAGTTAGTATCACTATTTTACCAATTGACTTACTTCAACAATATAAAGGTTGAATGGTGATGCTTATTTTAATGTAATATTGCTTAGGTAAAGGCTGAGCTTAACTAAGGATGAAGATCAAAGATATGTCACTACCATGGGAATTACAATTTCCACAATCAACATTTCAATTTAGGATTTGTTGATGCCTAAATGTGTACCATATGTGCCTAGAGTGTTTAATGAACACTTCTTATTTAGAATTCCTAAGAATCCAATGCATGAGTTTCAAATTGTGATAATCTTGTTATCTATTGATGAAATATAGGCAAAGCAAGTGGATTATTTTAATTTATTTATAATGTTTGGTGGTTGGGAGCCACCATGGCCAAATAGTAGATCTATGCAAGATATGAAGTATTAATGCTAAGAACAGTGAATTATGATCAAGAACTAATCTAAGATGGATATTTAAAATTACAATTAAAATAGAGTGAATTTGTTAGAAAAGGATCAAAAGGAAGGGTAGGGAATAAAATAGATATTGTTGATCTTCTTTCCAAACATCATGACAAAGTTTAAATAGCATCCAGGTATGGACTTAAACAATGTCTAACATGAAATAACATCGGCTCAAATCCTATTACACATCAGGGAAAGTTCTAAAGGAGGTGGAAATATTGTAAATAATAACTGGAAATTTACTTTAAAGTTTCATCCTTATAAGCTGATAGCATAAGCACATCTACAAATGCAGAGCAAATAAAATAAAGTAAACTAGAGAACCTTTAACTAATCTGGCATTGGTACAAATTTGCAATGTTTAAATCAACAATGCACATAAATAATCTATAAGGACCATTCAAATACAAAATATAAAATAAATATTTGAGAGAGAAGCCATATATCATTTCACACAAACAAATGAGACAAAATTCCCAGAATTCCCTACTTACAATAAATCACTCAAACATAACAATATATTTTGGATCCAAAAAACTCCTCTTCAGCACAATTGACAATCCTCCTTTCATAATGTTTCATTAGAAGAATAATATCCTTAATTTTCTCCTTAACTCTAGGACTCTTGTGTTGTTGATGTCTTGTAGATCTCCATGACTTCTTAAAAAATTCCTTTTACAACTATCATGGCCATGAATTCAGATCAAATTGGTCACTTTGATTCTAGATTAAATTACTTACACTGGTGGTAGTTCAAATTATATGGATTGATTTAAGGTAAACATGAGGTCAAAATAGGGCTCTTTTGGTAGTTTAAATAATTCTTTAATAATGATAGTTTTACCAAAAAAAGTGAGAATCATGCCTTGATCATGCTTTAATCTATTTGTTTTCATGAGTCCACTAAATCTTCAACTAATTATTTTCTTCCTATATGGAATTATCTTGGCACTTCCATGGCATACATGCTCATCCATTTTTAATAAATGACCATTGCCTTTTTTAAAAAAAAATCACCTTTGCCTTACACCATTATATTACTTTACATAGATCAACATGATTTAGTAATCTGGATCCCAGAAGTTGAATGTCATTGGCTACCTTTTTTGCACCTAGTCTTTTACGTTGTGAAACTTGACACTTTTATGCTTATTATCTATATTCTGAACTACCATTCATTATGGGATAACATACTTTGACCACATCATGGTCCCTTATTTGTTTGAATCTCTAGTTAAAAATATAACTTAATACGCTCTTTCACATCTTCATCACGTGAGAAAACATGGATCATTGATCCTACAGAGATGTATAATGTTTAAGAAAGATTTGAGGAACATATATAAATTAGCATGAAACTTTCATATTAGGATTTTATTTTATAATTTAAATTTTACATCTATAGGACCATCATTGACATCCATGTGACCATCACAATTTGAAGCAATAATGTTTTATTGATGATTGTAACTTTGAAGTTCACACAACCATCAATGACATCCTCATGATCATCAATGACATCTATGTGACCATCACATTTTAGACTCGTGATGTTTTCCTACTAATATTAATTTTGACATTTATGTCAATGTTAAAAGACATCCACATGACTATTAAATTGACTTAAATCCCTACATGCATGACACTTGTGTTTTTCTAGTTCACTCCTACAAACATAAATGAAAAATAACTTAGCATATATAAATAGATAGAATGTAGGGGTGCCACTTGGTAATTATGTGGGGATTTTAGGCTTTGACTTGTTTATTTTGTTATAGGGTATTTAGTTTTCATGTGTGGGGGAAGTTTTTTTGAATATTTTGCCCATAGTATGTATTATAATGGAAATTATTTAGAGCCTTTTATATGGGGAAATTGTTTTGAAGGCCAATTTCATTAGACAAAACTTTTGAAGCAATTATCCCATTGGGTTTATTTTATCGATTAAAATGTTGAGGATAAAATGTATAAATGAATTAGTCTAGGGAAAAAGTGGCCATGAAAAAAATCATGAAAGGTCATTCCAAACATCCTAAAGGGTCATTTTAAAGCATAAAAAGGGTCATTCCAAAGAATCTAAAGGGTCATTTCTTTTGAGGAAATTTCCCCAAATAAAATGTATGATAACATATTCTTTCTATGAAATTGTCTCAAAAAAAAAGTTTGGCATATTTCCCATGGAGACAAAATTTAATAGGATAAAATGTCTAAAACACAAAACCCAAACAAATTAGACTTTGAAAAAAATTCCAAATGGTAATTTTGAAAAAATAAAGGGTAAGTGGATTAGGTTGAAAGGGCATTTTCTTATAGAATAAAAGTTCTGAAGGGTAGATTTATTACAAAACAAAAGTTCCAAAGGGTGGACTCTTAGAGAGAAAAATTCTAAAGGGTAGATAACACAAATTCTAAAAAAAGTCTACTAGACAAAATACTTGACTAAAATAGGACTAAGCCTATGATAATCAAGTTAAACTAATTCCATAACATATTTAAAGTGTTACTACATAAATTATTCCCCCCAATTTGAATTCAAAAGAAGTTATTAGAATAAATTCAATTTAAGGGTTTAGCAGTTCAAATATGAATTCAATTTTGATGTTCAACAAACCAAAGGTTAATTAAAAAATCAAATTAACACTAAATCATGAGACCCAAACTTTCATCCATTCTAAATGGACTCTATCAATCCTATAATGTTTGAAACAATAGATCCAAAGTTTGCAAATTTTCACAATATTTAAATAACAATAATGAACAAATATGCTAACCATATCAAGTGTGGATGATCTTAGAAAGTATTATGTAAACATGCTAATGATACTCCAATCAACTTAATTTTCTATTTCAAGGAATATTTTTTTTTTAATTTGACATAAAGGTCACCATTTTTTATAAATGGGGGAATGTTGACCTTAAAATGGTGACTTATAGGGGAAAATATCAATATGTCGGGATTTAGAGACTCTAGTTTAGACTAGTAACTAGGTTACACATTCTACTTGATTATACATAATTATTTGGGTCAATTCAAGTCTAAACAAGACTTAAAAATGCATAATTGATCTCAAAAATCATAACTTAGTCATGATTTGTGTTTTCTTTAATTCCACTAACTGTTTGTCATGGGCTTCAGGATACAACTTTTAGATTTCATAACTTTAATTCTCAAAATTGACATACATTGTATTTTTATGTTTTAATAAGGATAAATCTTTTTCTCAAGAAAGTCTTGGGACTTGATATGTTGTCAGGCAAGCATCCATAACCCTGACAAAGGTGCTTTGGCTTCACTCACGACCTTGCTCCACTACCATCTAGGAAACCATTGCCTCGATGGAGATTAATTAAATTTCCTCTACTTATAAATCTCTTGTATTTTTCAATAAGTTACTATTTATGTATTTTTTAGATCATTTTTTTTTACTTTCTAGCAAAGCTTAGGAACTAGGTTAGCTAGGTTTATAAATTTGGTCAAATGTTTGAATTTTATTCAATCATCCTTAGTCTCAAACTTTATCCCAGGCAATAATGTGTATTAAGTGTAAGCTTGATTATGTTCCAATAATTTAAACTTTCATTCTACATATGTAATCCTTCTTAGAAATAACCTTAGATTAGAACAAGGCTTAAAATATTAAAGAACAATCAACCTTCCTATCAGTGTTTACTAGTTCCTCCAAACTATAACATTTTGATTATATTTAAAATCCATGGTAAACCATAGTCTAAAGTTCATAACCACAATCCTAAATTGTGGATTTCCTTTGAGCATCCTAAAAAATATTTGAGCTGAGGGTTGTCTAAAACAAACTTATTAGAAACAAAGAACAAATCAAAGAAATCAAACACACAAAAAAAAGCAAAAGAATAGAAATCAAAGAAAAAATCAAATAGATATGTACAAACAAGGAACAAGAAATAAAGGAGAATAAAATAAACTAATCTATACCACCTACACTAATTCTAAACTACTCTTACCATTTACTCTGTAAATACCATAGTTAGGGTAGTAGAGAAGTAATGATTGAGGCATTGCCCATTGCTGGGTAGTGCAAACTCTGGTTCATAGAAGTATTTTAGTTTGAAGGTGTTATCTCCAAGTATTTCATCAATATGATAGTGACCTATCCACAAAGGTGTGAATGTCCCATGTTTACCCTTTGGCTTAGATACCTTATTCCAAAGAAGAACTAAATCTCCTTTCTTGAACACCTTTACACTATGGTTTAGTGCCTACTAAAATTGGCAAAAGCTTCATGTCTTACATCTTCCATCTGAAATATGTCCATCATCTTTGAATGTGAAATTTTTTGACACTCCTCCATGTATTCTTGAATGAACATGTATGTTTATAGCTTAATTGTGATGGGTAATATAGGTTCTTGACAATATACTAGTCATAGTTGTGATGCTTTGAGAGCTTGCTTGACTTTTTTTCTTCCTACCCAAAGGTCAAATTTAAGTAGCTTGTGCCATGATCTAGGTTTCTTCATGTAAACTTCTTTAACACCTTCATCAATTTCTTATTGATTGATTCAGGTACTCCATTACCTTGAGGATAAGTTTTTGATGAGAACTTGAGGGTGATGTTTTTATCATATACCCATTTGGTTAGCTCAATGGATATAAAATAAAATCCAATGTCAAAAACTAGATATACTATCATGCTAAACCTTGTGCATATATTTTCTTCTAAAAAAATCCTCATCTCTTCAGTCTTGCACTTTTTCAACACCACTACCTCCATTTATCTTTTACAGTAGTCAATTATAGTGAGAACATACTTGTGACCATATAATGAATTAGTGTTGATCACCCCTACAAAATCTAGTCCTTAGTGAGAACATGGGTTACCAATCATGATTTGATTTAGTGGAATGACTAGCTTGGGATCTTTGGTGTTGAATACTTGGCACAAATGTCACTCTCTCACATGCTTATGAGCATATCTAAAAAATATAGTAGGATAGTAGTAATATGATCTAAATATTTTGTGTGTTGTTTTTTCTAGAAGGGTGCCCATTTCTCATCTTCTCATGGAAAGTGTTCATGATCTTGACTAGCCCTTCTTTGGAAACACACCTGAAGTAAATGCCCACAAAATTCTTTCTATATAGCACTCAGTCCTTGATAATTTAATGGGCTAACTTGAGCCTTAGATCCCTATTTTAATCTATAATTAACCCTGTAAGAGAATATCCATTGATTAGTAGATGGATAATGGGATCATACAAATCATTGGGTTAAAAATTATGTTGATCAACCTACATAATATTTAGCTTTGGGTTAGTATTGTCAATTAATTGAATCAAACCTTGGAACCTTACCATCTTAGTATTCATCATCTCCATGTCATATTACTAAAGCATGCACATCCATTTAAATCTCTTTTCTCCTAATTTATTCTGACTTATCATGAGCTTGGTGGTAGTGTCTTATAGGATTTCATACACCTTATTCCTAAGAATGTAATGCTTTAAATTTGTAACTTCCTTAACTAATGCACGAATTTTCTTATCAATTAAAGAATGGTTCAACCTAGAATTTTTAAAATTAGTGCTCATGAAATCCATTGGATGGTCACAGCAATCTATTTTCTGAGTAAGAATTGCAGCTATGGTATGATCAATAGCACAAGAGTAGAGATAAAAATCTCTAGAGAAATTTGGACTTATCAGGACAAGAACTTGTTAGATTGTCTCCTTGATTTATTTGAAATCTTTCTTAATCTCCTCATTCTAGGTGATATTGACATATCTCTTCAACATATAATTCATTGGCTTCACAAGTTTTGTAAAACCAAAAATTATTTTTTTCATAGAGTTAATTTTACCAAAGAATGACTTCAATTCTTTTTTACTCTTAGGAAGCTCTATATTAGATATTTCATCTATTCGATCATGGTCTATATAATTTCACTCCATATTAATTACATGGCTTAACAATTTAACTTTCATAACATAGAAAATACATTTATTAGGATTTAGGGAAAATCTATACCTTCTACACCTTTTAAATATCATCTTAAGTACATGATGTGGTCTTCCATGTTTCAAGAAAAGATAGTTAGATCACTCATGTATATAATAACGCACTTACTTACCAAACCTTAGAAAGCATGATCCATGTCCCTTTGGAATGTGGCTCACGCATTTATCAGTCTGAATGGCATCTTATTGGAAGTGAAAGTGCTCCACTTAGTTGTAAATGTAATATTCATCCTATCTTCCTTATTCAAAAGTACCTAGTTGTTTCCTAAAAAGAATTAAAAAATGACACCATCATAGAACTATAAATAATTTGGATCGCATGGTCAAGAGAGGGAAAATGATAGTTATCTTTTTTAGATGATTTATTCAATTTCCTAATGTCAATACATAATCTAATTCACCCATTTCACTTCTTGACTAGAACTAAATTAGCTACCCAACTGTAAAGTCTTATGGGAAACACAATTTTGGCATTTAGGAGTTTTTTGACCCCTTTAAATATTAATGGTTTGAGGACAAGGTTGATTATCCTTTGTTTCTATCTAAATGGTTTGAAATTTTATTTTAGACATATGGTATGAGTTATGACCTTTGGATCAAATATAATTAGGTCATCATAAGACCAAGCTATGACATCTTTGTATTTGGTAAGAATCTCTTGGCTCTTTTGAACTCAATACTTATATAGGTTATAACAATATTGACTCGCTGAGGTTGACCTTAAAGCCCAAGATCAATTATGTTATAATCCTTCCAACCTACTTTGAAAATTTTGACAATCTCATCTAGTCTTCCCATGTAAAATAGTCTCTCTAAGGTAATCAAGCCTTTGGGGATCTTATTGTCATTCAAATAAATGACCTTGTCATCACATTTTCTAACTTCTTCAAAATTATTCTCACTAGCCTCATCTATGACATGAGCTTCAAAATATCTTGAGCTAACCATGTAGTATATTATTTTTTTGTCATCACTAAATACCTTTAGATGGTTTAAATTATCATGGAATTAAGGCATTAAACCAACTCAATACTAAGGCTTGGGAAATCTTGGTTTGGCATAAGAGTGGATACAACTAAGGCAACCTCATCAACAGCCTTGTTTTCTTCTCTAGTGAAGGATATGATATTAAAATCATTAAAATATTCAATCAAATCCCAAACCCTAAACTTGTATCTTTTAAGGTATCATAACTTACATCGGTACTTGGTTCTTACCTAATAAAACAACTAGCTCTGAGCCACCATATACTAGAAGCTATTTGAATTTATTTTTAATAGTGAAATGCAATATTAGGATTAAAGATTCATATTCTAGGAGATTGCTAGTGCATGGGAATTGAAGTCTATAAGAAGCATGATATTCCTTACTAGAAATATTAGTGAAAATGATTCCTAATCCAAATCCAAACATACACTTAGCACTATCAAAACATATTTTCTACAATCTATGTAGGATATGAGAAACCTTAGAGTCACAAACCTTATAAGTCTTCAGAGTGTACACTCCTAAACTAGAGTCTATAATCTTAATCCATTCATTCATAACATTGTACTCGATGTCCATATGCTTCATTTTAGGCTCTCTCACTATCCTGATTTGGTTAGGGACTCCCTTCTAAGGTAACCACATATGTGGAAAATCCATTGACATATAACCATTCAATCTCCTACTCTAATCCCTACTCAACAACATCCTATAACCATCAAGGATATCCACCACTTAGACGTCAATGAACTATTGGATCCTTGGCTTTCAGGTAATTTACATGTGAACATTTAACAAGTCACCAATTATTTTGACTCTTGACTTATCTAATTGAGTTACAACTTTACCAAATTAGATTAGATCTAAGCCAATATCTTCACATATACTTTTAGGCTGATGTTTTTAGATGATCCTAAATCTAGTAAATAATTATGCAAATTAATACCAAAGATTTTGATTGTAAGCTAAAAAGGGGGCACATTTACTTTTTTTCTTGTGTATTTCCACATTTGCATGTGTTATCTTTTGTATTTTAGTAAGTTTCTTATTTAAGGAATCTAATAATAAATCCTTTTACTCATTAAGATATGTTAACTCATGCAATGTAAATTTATCCATAATCCTTTTCATGTCCTCCACAATATTATATCTAGTTCTTGTGGAATATATAGATACATTTGTATTATGATTAGAAGTACTTCCCTTTAGAGGGTTTAGATTATTTTCTAATGTAGTGTCAGGAGGAGTGTCAAATTTGTTTAGAGGAGTTGAAGTAGTCAATGGAAACCTATATTATCTATTTCTTATAGGATAAGTATTCTTTATAAATTGCTAAAAATCATGAATCTCTTTCAAAATATTCACAGGCTCATTGTCCTCTTGGAAAGGGAAATCGAATGTCTACACCATAAGAGTTGGATCAGATGATCTAGATGATCTTGAAGAACTTGATGTACTTACATATTAAAGACAAATTTAAAAGAATCTAGTTCTTCATGAAAGGCTTCAAATGCATTACATAATTCTAAATAATCAATTTCACTATGATTATAAGTGAAATGAAATCTACAGTAGTTAGATAAAGCAACATCAATAAGATTTATATCAGGTACATTCTTGTTAGCAAATGCTTCATTTGTCTTGTTGTTATGGTAACTATCATTTTGAAACATGTTAGCAGGTCCATTAAACCTTTAAAAAGAGAAAATCCTTCTATAAATTTCTCTAGTATTGCCTACTTGCTTTTGTAGCTATAAATAATTAGTGCTGATTTTTTAAACCATCTTCAGGATGGAGTCATTCTCATTCTTTAGTACCTTAGGATTATGAATTTGAGTATTGTTTGTAGGCAGCAAAGATTTTTGATCCTAAGGATGAGATCTATTGGAAACATTATTCAAGAATCCTAGGTTTTGTACAAGATGAGCATGGCTCAAAGGCAATTCGTTCAAGACTGGAAGTTGAATCAAAGTAGGTTTATTTTGATTTTCATTAGGAATGACATTAAAAATAGGAAAATTAGGATTTGCATTGGGAATAAAATATCCCAGTTGACCATGGGGTTAAATCTAGTCATTGATGATCACATCCTTCACTAGGCTAAAGATAATGTTTTCATAGATCTAAAATATCTTTTTATGAACAAAGGGATCATGGGATCCAAGGCATCCATATATATTTCTAAAGCTAAAGCCTCATCAGGTCTATAATGGGCTATGGTTCTGATATACATCTTTTGGAATATAGTATTGAAGGCTCTTATGAGCTCATTTGAATCTCTTTTGACCATGGTAAATTATTGGTATAAGACATAAGGATTAATGATTTTGACAAACTAATCAATGAAAACATTGTTAAACCCAACCCAATTGGTAATGTAATATGCAAGAAGATTGGAAAACCATTTATATGAAGCATCTTTCAAACTAAATGGAAATAGTCTACATGCTACATCTTCATGGTTTTAATTGATCAATATTAAAGAAATTTTAAATCTTTAAATGTGCTCCTCAGTAGTTAGAATACCATTAGGACTAAATTTTTTGTTGGGACCAACATACCTCCATTTTTATTTTTAAATTGGGGACCCTTGAGAAGTCTTTGTGCCCAAGTTTTGAAGCATATGAACATTAAAGTATTTAACATAATTTGAATATCATCCACTCTATTAAGGAATATTATAATTTAATCCTCTTATTTTAGACTAATCATGCTAATAAAGTTACATGAGTCACATTGCATCTTCCATGGAAGATTTAGAGTTATGTGTTCATAAATCCTAGGTGGTGCTTGATTCAAATTCAAATATTGGAAGGAGCTAAGTTAGCAGGAACCAATTAAAAATAAGATAAACAAGGGGTTTGTGAGGGTTTAAGTCATGTTTCCATAACTTAACTTGAACCCTTATTTTTTCTTTCCCTTTTCTATTCCTATGTTCTTTGGGTCTAATTTGATATAATTCCATGGGATCCCTTTTTACATTACATAACTTAGCCTAGGTTATTAATAATAAGGTCTTGATAATTATCTTCATATTAGCATTAATACCTTTGATAAGTACTTATATTTATGTTCTTAGGTCTAACATTTATTTCCCTCACTCTTTGTAGGATCCCACTATCTGAGCTTGTTCACTGTATTTGATTGAATGAAGCATCCTAGCCAAAAGGCTTTGTCTTAAACAACATGCACCATGATAGATAAACAACAATCACTAGGTCACTTCATTTGATCTAATGGTAATATGTGTGGGAGGAAAGGTCAAAAGGATCATGAATCCCTGAGAGGTGGAGACATGTCACTTTGATGATTAAATAGAAGTAAGAAAGGGGCCCACCTAATAAAGGTGTTCAATTAATGATTAGACCCCCCTACATGGATCGATGGCTATCACTAGGCTAATGGATCTGATCCAATATAACAAGGCCTAGGTGGACTATTCAAAGGCATCTGAAGTCCCCATAAATGATGTGTATCACACTTTCATTTGAACAACTGGCCAAGAAGTCAATTGCAATCATTTACTCTCTAGATTTGATCTAACAATGTGAAAGGCCTAATGAATTTTCAAAGCTTGATAAGCTTGACATGTGGCCAGTGCTTAAATAAAGTGATACCTGATAAAAATATATGTTTCATAGGAAGGATATGTGAGAATGCAAATTGTCATGACCACAAACCAAGAAATCATTAGACAATTAAAAGCTAAAAACTGGGATCAAGAATAATGGATCATGCTTGGTCACTGGAATTAATCCAATGACATGAAATAAAAAAACCTTTTAAAATCAAATAGCTATTATTTAGATGGAAATTCTGAAAATTGTTGTGAAAAGACTAGAATGATGCCACGTGGACTACATGTATGTATAAAAGGTCAAAATCAAAGATCTTATAAACTCAAAAAACTAAGGGTATAAATTAAAATCATCTCTATCAAATCCAAATAATGTATTAATTTAAAAGCCTAAGTATCTCCTACCATTAATTCTCTAAACCCTAAACCCTCTATAAAGAAGACCCAAATCAAATCAATCGATTATAGTTCAATTAAGATAATGTAATTGTGTTCATGAGAAAAAGCACTATAGAATGAACCCTTGGAAATCTAGTGTGGCCAATTTAATAACATTATAAATTTCCATTGGTAATCATCAAATAAAATATGAAGGTTGAGCTTTATCTGACCTCTAATAGTGAAGGATGGATTTTTAAAGATACAAAGCTAGACCTAGTGGCCTGGAACATCCATGGAGTGAGGAATTGGTTTGATTTGTTTTTCCTGGTAGATGAATTATAGCCTATCTCCCATGAAGGTAAGAGTAATGCCATGATGAATTGAAGGTACAATGCCCTAGTTAAAATTCAAATGGTTGGTCTCCACCATACTACAATGAAACTAGAGGTAATGCACTAGACTGATGTCCTTACACTAATATTTAACAATTATAAGATAGATGGAGAATGGAACATTCAAGAGGGTAGTTCAAAAAGTTTTGCATACATATCTCCTATGGCTTTTCAAACCTATTACAAGCTCCCTTTACACTATCTAAACCTCCCTGACATGAGGAACTAGGAAAACATCAAAGTCTTTGACTCGATCTTTACACCCTCATTAATCCAAGGACACCATGCCTTTAGAACCTTATATAGCATGATTCCCATTGTATAATTCCATAAAGGCATTATAATATCCATAAAATTGTTGAATTGAGCCTTTCGTTCCCCTTCCACCACATATGTAAACAAAGTCTAGGTGTCCTATGTCTACTTGATGATATAAGAGAAATTGATCCCTCCGATAAAAGACCTAATTAGCTTCTTCTTAGATAAGTAATTCATAGCCATCAAAAGATAGTCCTCTAATCAATTATATATGATATCCTATCTATTATATTCCATTTTGGCCTCTATATCCTTCCCTAGCATTAGGAACTAGTCCCATGATGGTATAACCATAATTTCTCAACACTATTTCAAATTATACATACTCAACTACATGAATCACATGAAATTCATCTATGATTGTGTTTTCATAGCCATATATGAAGCCATCATAGGAATTCCTATGCCAAGATTTCATCCCCTTATCAAGAGATAGGTAGAAACCATGGGGAATATGTGGTATTATCCATACTGCACTATCATTAGGATAGAGAGGATCCTAACCTAACCTTATAGACTACCATTTCCTGTCCCCAAAAAGCTTACCAAATAATAAATTTGCTCTAAAATAATCTAAGGTTTAGACAATATATGCAAAGAGAATAGGAAATACCAAATCCACCCCCTCCCATTGGATATTGAGAACATTGTATTCAAATATTGGAAGTAATTGGAAATCATGGTTACACATAGGAATTCTTTGATTTATAATTACATGACCTTAGAATGTGGGACCCTAAGGGCAAGGTGGTTAAACAAATTAAGGAGAGAAAGGTCCCTAAAATTGCATATGATCATAATTTTGGTGTTAATGATAACATTTATATAAGAGAAAATAATTTTAAGGAAGTGTTCTCTAGAATCAAAAGCTACAATATCAAGTTGGAACATAAACTGATCAAAGAAAACAAGCCTATAGGGGAGATGTGGCAGTCACATCCCTTGACATATCATTTATTTCCAAGACCATCTTGGACCACTCATGAGGATCCATCTGATCAAGGGAAACCATCTGAACCTCAACCCCACCATCAGGAGTTTCATGTTGAATAACCTTAGGTTGAGATACCTAAAGATAGAAAGTATAAATGAAAAGAGAAACATAGAGAACCAAGATTTGAACATATACCTAGGGAAGGTCCCTCACCTATATAAATCCCAAAAATGCCACATCATCCCATGGAAATTGGTGGCATGATAAATATTAAGCTACAAAAAACATTGGAGTGTGATCTCAATAATATATTAGTAGGGCTCAGATAGGGAAGTGGATCCCTCTTAAGAAGTAAGAAAGGAGTTGGTTCCTTTGGAAAGGATAAAAGGAAAGTAGAAATGGACTTAGTTATTATGACTCTAAGGAAGAAGCCTACGTTTACCTTCACTCACCCCACCAATGAGGTCAACATATTTAGTGATGAGAATCCAATCCATGGACCACTCATCCTTGAATGGATCATCTAAGGTAAGTTTCTCAAGATGCCATCCCTCTCTTATTCATGGGCCTTGACATAGGTTGGCCTAATTGAGCATGATAACATCAAACCATGGATCATGAACATAGTAAAAAAGTAAGAAGAGAGAAAATACAAGTTCACCATATACATGGAGGATAGAACATTGACACCCAAGGAACTTCTGGTAGTGCAAGTATGGAGGTGATTAAGCCCCAAAAGTTCAAATAACTATAGGTTAATGTCCAATTTAATCCAAACATATTAGGATTGGAAAGGATCACCATAAATACAACCATGGTTGGTCAAGAAGAATTCACCTTTCAAAAGGTGGAAACATTCATAGGGTTAATGTTTGTTAGAAGGTAACAACTTGGATAGGCTACCATCCATGAAGAATATGTGGTAATTTTAATTGAGGCTCAATCTTAACATCCTAGATCCAATGTCTAGGGATTAGTCTAAATAATTAATAACCTAAAGAAGGGAAAAGAGAATTTTCAAACTAAAGAAATTTTCTTAGTGCTAGATTCCATGATTAAAATGCTTAAGTCATTCCATGACATGTTTAGAGCTTTAAAGTTTATCCAATTAAGGAATGATGCACTAAAAAAATAGGCCACCTTAGCCAAGGAGCTGGTTACTTGATTGAAAGCTTTCAATGACAAGGTTTTCTAACTTCTTAACATCTAGTTTAGGAAGCAAATACCAAATTTTAAAACCATCAGCATTGGGCACCTAAGTGAAATTTTGGGAATTGTTGTAGACAAGGTCCAAGCATTGAGTGCTTTTCATACTAAAATTGAAGAACTTATTGATGAGGAGAAAGAGATCATGGGTAGAATTGAGAGGCTACTAAGAACTATGCTTGAGGATCCTGCATAGCCAACCGCCCTAGGGATTATTAGTGATGAGGAGTTATAGTATATAGCCACTTTGGTGACTCAATAAACTAAGGGTGAAATCCAAGGATAATAAGGGTAAGATAATAATAGAATATTAGACATGATATTCAATATAGGGAAGAGGATCAATGATGCTATAAGCATTAAATAAATTTTGGGTAGGCATGACAAGGATTTTGAAGAGCTAGTTGATTAAGAAGAGGAGCATATCATAAGGCCCACTATAGACATAGGCATAGTGGATGAATAGAATGAGCAAGATATGAAAATCATTCAATGGTAAAGGTCCCCACCTCTAACATCCTAAGTATGGTTTACCCAAGAGGTTTCATATTCTTTTTTAAAGCCACACACTAGTTCATTAGCGTGATATCCTCTAAGTCAACATGATTGTAAACGATACATGTATCATAGTTTGTTACAAAGATAGTTTTCTTTAACTTTGTACACCTATATTTCTAGACTGACTGGTATACTACCTAATTCCTCTATAAAGGCATGTATTAAAATTTTTGAAAGGAGGGGGAGACTTCAAGACATTTTTGTACCACTTTTAATCAATTAATACAAAAAATCAATGAATTTTGAAAGAATTATTTTGGTGTATGTGTTTGAATTGATAAGTTTATCAATTGCTTGTCTAAGTTTTAACATTAATAGTTTCTAGGAATACTAAGTTAGATCATTAATTATAGGTTTTCTAACATGTGTAATTCTAGGTTAGTTGAATTAGATTGAGTTTACTTCATTTTATTTGCTCTGCAACAAAGATGTGCATTAGCTATCTAGATGGGGTGTAAAACTTTAAAAGTAAATCCAATTCTTAATTTTATTATCATCTTATCTTCAAAATTAGGACTGGTTTATAGTGAGATGTGTGCTTAGGCTACTTTACACTATATGTTGGTTAGTGCCACGATTGGTAATTCTTGAAACATTTTCAACATGTTCACAATCAAGGATCAACAACCACCATTTATTTCTTACTCTACCCTTTCCTTTTTCTATTTATTTAAACAATTCACTTTAGTTTAAAACATTTTTCAAAGCTATTTAGTTTAGTCAATATTTTATATCTAGACTGACTTGTCAAAATTAATATCAAGATTCATAAAAGAAGGCACCAATATGGCTCCCAACCATCAAAATTTATAAATATTATGGAATAGTCTACAATTCATTACTACTATTTCACCATAGTCATCCTAATTACCAAATACCTATAACTCATGCCCTGAATCCTTTAGATTCTAAAATAAGAAGTGTTCTTTAAACTCTAAGAGAACATGTGGTACATTTAGAATCATTAATAGGAAGAAGCTCTACTAGCACTAGAAGGAGGCTTTTTGATACTAATTAATTTATCATTGGTGATGTCTTTGGGTATATCTCTGATCCCAAGTGTAAGGATTGGTGGTTTTGGAGATTTCTAACATATATGTGTACTTTGTTAAGGCAAATATCTTGGTTATTTGATAAATAATTGATAGTTTTGGTAAATATAGCTTTGGATTTATGGATTCATAATATTTGAAGTTGGAATGATTTATTCTAATCAAATATCAATTGATCCCTTGGAAATTGTGGTCCATCTCAACTTAAAACTTGCAAAGATCAGTTATTTTTGCACAATAGGATACATCCTCGAGATGCCTTTGTGGAAATTTTATGTCCTTTGTCACATTTTATGTAAATATTTAAGAAATTAGCATAGGATGCATATTTGGTCCTTGTTTACTAAAAATATTAACTTGACGTATAGTGTTTTAAACAAGCTTTCACATCTTTAAGATGAAAGTGCCTAGGATTCACACCAAATCATGCTAAAAAATTAGAGAGCCTTTACTCGAGATACAAATTCATTAGAAGACTAGGTGTGACAAAGGTAGATGAAGAGTTTATAGGTATTTACTACTCCTCTTATTCAAGCAACGTTTGCATTCAGACCACATCTAGGTATTGCTTAGATAGGGATTTCACCCATTAATGTACAAGGGGTAGTCCATGATTTACCTTGTAATCCTAAGAAATATTTGCCCATATTTAGTCCAACTGATGTTGGAACTATGGAAGAACATGTTAAGTCTTTTAAAGCTACTTTGAGGTTATTACATGTCATATATGAGGATGTAGTGTGTAGACTATTTACCTTTACTTTTAAAGATGTAGTGTATGAATAGTTGTTCAATTTACCTGATGAATGTATTACCATTTGGATTAATTTTGACACCATTTTAATTAATCAATTTGGGAAGATTATCAGTTTTTTTATCATCAAATTACAACCGTAAAAATAGATGTTAGTGAACCTATAACGTCCTTTAATGATAGATTCAAAAAATTATATAGCAAGACTATGGAACCTTACAAACTCAATGATGTTCTATCACTAGAGGATATATAAAGATTCAATAGATCCAATGACTTGTATATTTATAAAGAGGTCCATCTAGGTTATAGCTTCATTATCCCAAGCCTATTTTGAGGTAGTGGTTATTAGTGATCAAATGAAACCACAAGTCCACATGCCATACTCCATCCCCAATGTAAACCCACAAATGCTTGATCTATTTTTTTTTCAAATAGTAACTAAAACACCCAAACTCTTAATCAAATCCCATAGCTGAACTTTTTTCCTAATATTTATGTTGTTCCTAATAAAAATTTGGGATTCCTAAGTCACCAAGCTATGAATGGATCTTCTACTAATGATCAAAAGGACTTAATACCCACTCCTTGTTCAAAAGATAATTAGTTTCATAATTTTTAGGCCCTTAAGAGAGAGAATGAGTCTATATTAAAGATGGTAAAAAAACTTAGCAGTGATTTTCTCTAATTTTAAAAATAGGTTGGTAATACTGGTGAAAATTATGGAAGGAACTTTACTTCCCAAAAGTTTGACAGATCAAGAAATAGATTTGACAATGATAGCTTATACAATAACAATAAGAATAATGAAACCTTTACTAATAACAAAACCATGGATATTAATCTCACAGACATTGCTTCGCCTGACTAGTGTAGAGTGCATGATACTGCTAAACATGGTGATATTGATTGCATTGAGCTTGTCAAAGCTTTTGAATCTTTTCGAGAAGAACTAGATAAATTTGAAGTAGTCCCTAATAAGGAAAACAATGCATATATATCTATCCCTAAGCCTTTTGACCATATCTAGATAGTAGAAACCTTTGATTTCCCCTTTCAAGAGGAAAATGAACCAAATGTCCCTAAAGAAATCCATGCATTTTAATAGTTCCTAAAAAAGACATACCCATTGAGGAATATAGAGTATAAGAAACCTTTGACCACTTCAAATCCTAATAACTATGGGACACCTCCTAACACTACTTCAAGGAATAACCCTAAGCCACCCAAAAGAAGTTCTTCCAATCCCAATATTGATTCACTGAGCAAGACTGGCTATAATATTAATACAGACATGAAGAAAATCAAAGATTATATCACCTTACATGAGTTAACATAGATCATAGAGAAAAGAGATTTAATGTTGGAATCCTTGAAATTTAGAAAAATTCCTAAGACTAATCATGCTAATGTAATGGTACAGAAGGCCAAACCTAAATCCCCACTTTCTTACTCACAGTTAGGATATTTGGTAACAACTTTCACAATTGTTTATTCGAATCAAATGCCTCTACAAATATCATGCCTACTGGTACATGTAAACAACTTGGCTTAACCCCCATCAATTTTGATAGGATTGTCACCCAGTTAGACAAGTCAAGGGTAAAGGTAATATGAGAATTCTATATGTTCACATATAGATGGCTTCTAAAATCATAATTCAACAATTCATTGACATTTAGGTGGTTGATATGCTAGATACATATGGGATCTTGTTCATCAGGGAATGGAGCAAGGTGTTTAATGGGTATATGTATACTAACTACTCCCACTTATGGATACCCTAAAAAGGAGTCCCAAATCAAATTATAGTTGGGAGAAAACCAAGAATGAAACATATGATAATGGATTATGATGCTATACATGAAAGGGTAAACATAATTGACTAAGATTTAGGGGTTTTCACCCTAGAATTTGCTAGGTTAGATGATTTGAAGGACATGGAAACTCCTCTTGAGCTATGAAAATTTCATTTTGATGGTTCTAGATGCAAGGTTGGGTCAAGTGTTAACATTATCTTAACTGATCCTACCATCAAAAGGTACCATGCCTCTTATAGACTCCAATTCCCCTACACCAGTGATCTTGTTAAGTATGAACCTCTCATCATTGGTTTGCAATTTACTATCAAGAATAAAAATAAGGAATTACTAGTTTTTGGTGACTTAGAACTAGTAGTCAACCAAGTCAGAAGTAGGTACCAATGTAAAATCTCATACCTCAAGAAGCATAAGTTTCAATTTGGGGACCTGATTAAATATTTTTATGCTTTCAACATCACCTCCATTCTTATAAAACACAACCAATCTTTAGATGAGTTGGCATTTGTTACAACAAGTCTGATGCCTAATATAGACTCACCTGACTTCAGTATTGAATTATTCCCATGTCCATCAGTGCCTGATAAATTTAATTATTTCCAAGTCTTTAATGATGACCATCATATATTATATTTATTGACCAATTTTGGATTATTTTAAACCCATGTCATTGATAAATTTGATGAAAATGTGATTGGAGGGAACACATTTGATAGCAAGGTCATTCATTTGAATGATAACAAAATCCCTAAAGGAATGATTTCCCTATAAAGACTATTTTGATAAAGACAAACTATCTAAGGTGTCAAAAATCCCCAATGTGAGTGAAAAGGATTACATTACTATGGATCTTGGCCTCCAAGATCAACCCTAACTAGTGAATGTTGGAAAGGCTTTTACAAGTGTTGAAAATGTGAAAGCCATATAACATCTTACCAAGTACAAGGATGTTATAGCATGGTCCTATGATAACCTAAAGATATTTTATCCAATGGTCACTACCCATTCCATACCCCTCAAATAAATTTGTAAACCTTTTAGATAAAAATAAAGACCAGTAAACCCCATGATGTGACCTATGATCTTGAAAGAGGTCAAAAGATTATTGGATGCTAGGATAGTCTTTCCTATTCGACATTCAACTTGGGTGGCCAATTTAGTCCTAGTCAAGAAGAAGAATGGTGAGATTAGGATCTATATTTAATTAAATAATTTAAATAAAGCATCAAATAAGGACAATTATCCCTTGCCTTCTCTCGATCAGGTAATTCAATCTATTTCAGGTTTAGTTATGATATCCTTCTTTGATGAGTTTTTAGGCTATAACCAAGTACTGGTTGACAAAGAAGACATGATGAAGACAACCTTCACAATAAATCGGGAAGCTTTGCTTAGAAATTTTTTCTCTTTCGACTAATTAATGTAGGAGATACCTTCCAAAGAGCCATGAACTAATCCATCCAATTTCTAATTGGTAAGTGCATCATCATTTATATGGATGATCTAAAAGTTTTGTATAAAATTAGGGAAGATATCTTCATGCACTTGTAAAATGTTTTTGAAAGATGCAGAAGGTATAATATTTATTTGAACCCTAATAAAATCATAGTTTGTGTAATTTAAGGTAAACTCTTATAAAATGTTATAGCTAAATATTACATATCCATATCACCTAAAAGTGTGCAGGCTATATCTAGAATTGAGCTCCTGAATATTAGGAAGGAACTAAAGTCATTCATTGGCAAAATAAATTTTGTAAGAAAGTTTATTTATAGTTTTGTAAAAATTGTCAAGCCATTAAATGACATGTTGAAGAAGGATGCCAATGTATCTTGGAATGAAAAATATATGAAGGCATTCAGTGACATCAAAGAAGTGACTAGCCAAGCTCCGATGCTTATAAATCTAGATTTCTCTAAATATTTCTACCTTTTCTCTTTTGCATTTGATCACACTATGGTTACTGTATTAACTTATGAAGTTGAAGGGTGTGTCCACCTAATAGCCTTCATGAGTACTAATTCTAATAATATTAATCTAAACTATTCCATGATTGATAAGTAAGCATATGCCCTAGTAAAGGTAGTAAAGAAGTTTAGGCACTACATCCTTAGAAATAAGGTGCATGATATTCTGCCTAGCCCTACCACTAAGCTTATGTTGAGTTAAAATAAGCTAGGAAAATTTATAGGTAAATGGATGTTATTTTTATAGGAATGACCTAGCAATGAAAGTAGCAATGGTGGTAAAGTGTCAAGCTTTGATTCAGATGATTTCTAATATTAGCCCTAGGATAAGTATCATGCAAATAGGCTAGCATAGTTTTCAAAACAATGAATGGTGTGATTCAATCATAAACTTTATAATTAATGGTACTTATCCTATTGGTATCTCAAGGGAGAAAAAGAGAGCCTTAAGACTCAAGGTATCCCATTACCAGATCAAGGATGGAATCTTTTACAGAAGGAACTTTAAAGGAATCTACTTAAGATGTGTTTCACGTGAAGAAGCCACCCAAATTATGTCCAACTTTCATGAAAGGTTGGGTATTAGACATCCCTTTGGGAGAATGACAGCTCACAAATTCATAAGGGCTAGGAACTATTGACTTACTATCTTCAGGGATGCTCACAAGCATGTGAGAAAATATCACTCATGTCAAATATTCAGTACTAAAGAGCCAATGGCAACTATGCCTCTACAACTAGTCATGATTGACAAATTATTTGAACAATGGGCTTTATACTTTGTTGGAATGATCAATCCTAGTTCATTTTAAGGTCAAAGATATGTATTAACTACCATCATTATTGAATTAGGTGGATTCATGTAGTGGCCACCATGTAATGTAGAATAGAATAAATGATCAGTTTCTTGGAGGATTATATATGTAATAGATTTGGGACCCTAGTTTCCCTAGTATGTGATAATGGGTTTGCATTCATTTAAATTGAGATGACTGAATGGGCTTATGATAATGGTATTATAATTAAATTTTCATCCGATCACTACCCCCAAGGGAATGGTGTTTTTGAATCTACAAATAAAAACCCGACGAAGCCAATGAAGAAGTCTAAAGAATACAAACCTAGAACTTGGAATAAACTACTCAAATTTGCACTCTAGGATGATAGAATAAGGATCAAACAATCCTTTAAGGCTTCACCCTTTCTGATGGTGTATGGGTAGGAGCCCATTTTTTGCATCACTCTCAAATTGCCTACATATAAAGTTATGCAATAATACATCGAATAAAGACAATAGCATGCCAGTTATAGGCTATTAGACATCATTCAGATGGAAGATGATAGAGAAAAATATTTTTTTTAACTTTAGCAGACACTAGGCCATAGTGGAAAGATGGTTTGACAAAAGGTCTAAAGTCAAAGTGTTTAGGTAATGAGACTTAGTCCTCCCTTGGGAAAAAGCATCTGAACCCAAAAGCAAGCATGGAAAATTCACACCCCTATGTATTATCCCATATCAAATTGTAGAGACACTAGGGAACAACACCTTTAGGCTCAAATATTTTCAAGGGGCATAATTCATATTACCTACAAATGGGCAATACATCAAGCACTACTTCTCCACCACCCTCTCAGGGTCTTAATGGAGTACGATTTAAGGTGACTAGATTAGAGTAGGTAGGTTAATTAGTTATCTTTGCACATATTTACTTTCCCATCCTTGTTTTTTATATATTTTTGTTCATATTTTTTTGGTTTCCTTTTTTTTCTTTCTTCCTTTGTTATGTGTTGCTTGCTTGTTGTTTTCCTTGATTTCTAGATGTCTTTGGAGACATCCTTAGGCCTAAAAGTTATGAAACATTTTCAAGATGTGCCCCAATTTTAAAATAACGTATGAAGCCCATAAAAAGGAAGCCATGGTCTTGAAACCTACCATTATGATAAATCTTAAAGAAAATAAGTATAGGGAGTTGGAGATAAAATCATTTCATGATACCTAAGTCAAGACCTTGTATCCACACTAATTTAAAGAATATTTACACTCAAGGATTGGAGACTTAAATTATAAAGAGTATGCCATTAGCTAGAACTTAATCAACATCCTTTCTCAAGACAAGATTTTTAGCCTTAAGTGATCATCCCAAAATCAAATATTTTACCAGATTGAAAAAACCTAGCTTTTTTGGGTTCCAACCTTACAGGAAGCATAAAGATCTAAAATATACAAAACCAAAAACAATAATAATACAAAGCAAAAGAATGAAGCTTTCATACAAATGTGATTTAGGAAACCTCCATCAAGGATATGGATGCCTAGATCGCAATATCAAAAGGCCATGAGTGGATCGAAAGCCATCTCTATCAGGGCTATGAATGCTTGGCTGGCAACAGAGCAATGCCCAAACCTCTCCTAATAAAAACCATGATTCATAAGGAACATTTAGTATACCCTAGGTCAGATAATAGATTTAAGGTATAAAGTTAAGGACTACTTCTAAAATCCTATAGAAAATAGTAAGTGGAATCAAAACACATACACAACTCAAGTATGTCCTAAAATTTAACCTCAAATCTCCAAGCGTAAGGCTTATTTCAACCCTAACTAGATCTCTATTGTAGTTTCTTTGGGAAGGTGGAATGATGAATTTAAGGTTTTTATGAACTTATATTTTGAAATTTATAACTTATTACTTTGTTTCCCCCTAGAAGTCACCATATATTGGGACCAACATACCCCCCTTTTAATTTTAAAATTATGGACCTTGAGAAGTCTTTCTACCCAACTTTTGAAGCATTTAAACATTGAAGTATTTAACATAATTTGAAGATAATCCACTCTATTAAGGAATATTATGATTGAATCCTATTATTTCAGACTAATCCTACTAACAAAGTTACATGAGTCATTTTGTAACTTCCATTGAAGATTTAGGGTTTTGTGTTAAGAAACCTTGGGTGGCCCTCGATTCAAATTCAATTATTGGAGGGATCCAAGTTGGTGGGAACCTATTAAAAAGAAGCTAAACAAGGGGTTTGTGATGGTTCAAGTCATGTATTTATAACATAACTTGAACCCATCTTTATTTTCTTTCCCCTTTCTTTTCCTATGTTCTTTGGGTCTAATTTGATATAATTACATTAGGTACCTTTTTACATTACCTAACTTATCCTAGGTTATCAATACCAAGGGTCTAATAATTATCTTGACCTTAGCATTAATACCTTATGATAAGTGCTTTTATTTATTTCCTTGGGTCTAACAGTTATCTCCCCACTCTTTGTAGGATCCCATGATCGATGTTTGTTTACTAGATTTGATCAAAGGAAGCATCCTAATTGAAAGGATATGGTTTTAATAATGTGTATCATGATATATCAATGGAAATCACTTGCTCATTAGATTTGATCCAATGTAATGATGAATGGGATGAAAGGTCAAAATGAGCATGAGTCCCTAAGAGGTAGATGTGTGGCACTTTGATGATTGAACTAAAGAAAAAAAGGGGCCCACCTAATAAATGCATGAAATTAATGACCAAACCCCCCCCCACTTGGATTTATAGCTATTTATAGCCCATTATATTTGATCCAATGGTGTTAGGCCTAGGTGGACTTGTCAAGGGCATCCCAAGCCCCCAAGAATGATGTGTGTCACATTTTTATTTGAACCATGACTGGACAATAAATCAATGACAATCACTCACTCAATGGATTTAATCCAATGGTTTGAAAGGCCCAATGACTTTTCAAAGCTCCAAAATCTTACATGTGGCTATTGGTTGACCAAGGTGATAACTGATAAAAAGATATGTAGCATAAGAAATACTAGTGAGATTGCCAAGTGTTATGATTGTTAACCAATAGATCACTAAACCAATAAAAGATGAGGGCTTGGACTGAGATCAATGGATCATGCTCGTCCACTAGATTTAATACAATGATGCAAAATAAAAGAAAATTTTAAAATCCAACAACTAGTATTTGGATGATAATTATGAAAATTACCATGAAAATCCCATAATGATGCCACATGGGCTCTACAGAAACATAAAAGGTCAAAATCAAAGATCTTCTGAACTCAAAAATGAAAGGGCATAAATAAAAATGGTCTCCATCAAATCCAAATCATGTATGAGGTTAAAATCCTAACTATCTCTTACCATTAATTCTCGAAACCCTAAACCATCTATAAAAAAGACCCAAATCAGTTCAATCAGTTATAGTTTAATCAAGATAGTGTAATTATGCTTTGGACAACAAGTGTTATAATAAGAACCCTTGGAAATCTAGTGTGGGAAATTTAATATCATTAGAAATAGTCGCTAGGAATTAGGAATTGAATATAGAGGCTGAGAGTTATCTAACCTCTGATAGAGAAAGAAGGATTTTCAAAGAGACAAAGCAGGACCTTGTGGCCTTGAACATCGATGGAGTGAGGAATTTGTCTAAATTTTTCTTCCTGATACATGAATCACAACATATCTCCTAAGAGGAAAATAGGAATGCCATGATGAATCAAATGAACAATGACCTGGTTGTAATTAAAATGGCTTGATTCCACCATGCTATGATGAAACAAGAGGTAACGCATGGCATTGATGTCCTTGCACCCATATTTATTGATTGTAGGATAGATTGGTAATGGATCATTCAAGAGGGTAGTTCAAAAAGGGTGGCATACATCTCTCTTATGGCCTTTAAAACCTATTACAAGCTCCCTTTGCCCCATCTCAACCTCCTTGACATGAAGAACTAGGATAACACCCATGACCTTGATTCAGTCCTTGCACCTAAGTTAATCCAAGGTTCTTTTGTCTTTAGAACCTTCGATGGCATGGTTTCTATTATCCAATTTTTAGAAAGCATTAGAGTATCCATGACCCTAATGAATCAATCCTTTGGTTCCCCTTCCACGATATATGTAAACAAAGTCTAGGTGCCTTATGCCAACTTCATAATAGAAGAGAAATTGACCCCTCTAGTAGGAGTCCTATTGATTATAGGATAGATTGGTAATGGATCATTCAAGATGGTAGTTCATAAAGGGTGGTATGCATCTCTATTATGACCTTTGAAACCTATTACAAGCTCCCTTTTCCCCATCTCAACCTCCTTGACATGAGGAACTGGGCTAACACCCATGACCTTGATTTAGACCTTGCACCTTAGTTAATCCAAGGAGCCAATGTCTTCAGAACCTTAGATAACATGGTTTTTATTGTCCAATTTTTTGAAAGCATTAGAGTATCCATGACCCTAATGATTCAAGCCTTTGGTTCCCCTTCCACCATATATGTAAACTAAGTCTGGGTGTCCTATGTCAACTTCATAATAGAAGAGAAATTGACCCCTCTGATAGGAGTCATATTTAGCTTCTTCTTGGATAAACAATTCATAACCATCAAAATATGGACCTATAAGCAATTCTATATGATCTCCTATCTATTGGATTCCATTGTATCCTCTATATCCTTCACTGCCATTAGGAATTTGTCCCCTAATGGTAAAACGACAATCTCTCTCCACTATTCCAAATTGTACATATTCAAATACAATAACCACATGCAATTCATCTATGATTTTGTTTTCCTAGCCATTTATGAAGCCATCACACGAATTCCTATGGCAAGATTACTTCACCTTATCAAGAGATAGGTAGAAACCATGGGGGATGTATGGTATGATTTAGAATACAATATCATTAGGATAGAGGGGATCCTAACCCAACATTATAGGCTACCAATCCATGTCCTCAATAAGATTTTTGAACAATAAATTGCCTCCTAAATCATCCAAGGTGTAGAAAAGGTATGCAAAGAGAAGAGGGAATGCCAAATCCACCCCTTTTCATTAGATATTAGGAAGATTATAATCAAAGACTAGAAGTAGTTGTAAATCACGGTAACATAGGAATTCTTTTGATTTCCAATTAGATGAACTTAAAATGTGGAACTCTAGGGGTAGGGTGGTTAACTAGATTAAAGAGAGAAAGGTCCCTAATATTAAATATGAACATAAGCTACGTGTCAGTGATGAAATCAATATTAGAGAAAATAATTTCTATAATTGATATCTAGAATCAAAAGCTACAATATCAAGTTGGAATGCAAATTAATCAAATACAACAAGCCTATAGAGGAGATATGGTAGTCACATACTATGCAATATCATTTATTTCTAGGACCATCTTAGACCACTCATAAGGAGCCATCTGATGAAAGGAAACTATATAAACCTCAACCCCACTAATAGAAGCCTCAAGCTAAGAAACCTCAGGTTGAGCAGCCTCAAAATGGAAAGGATAAAGGCAAGGATAAATTTAGAGAACCAAGATTATAACATAAACCTAGGGAAGGTCCCTCACCTATATAATTCCCATGAAGGCCACCTTATTCCATGGAATGTTTGGGCATGATATCTCTTGAATATGAAGAGACATTGGAGGTTGATATCATTTATATGACATAAGCATATGGCCTAGATAGAGAAGGGGATCCATTTGAAGAAGTAGGAAAGGAGCTAGTTCCTTTGGAACAGGAAAAAGGGAAAGAAAAAATGGCCTTAGTTCTTATGACTCCAAGGAAAAAGCCTACGTTTACCTTCACTCACACCACTAGTGAAGTCAACCTCTTCAGTGATGAGAATCTAATCCATGGACCACTCATCCATGACTGGTTCATCTATAGGAGGTTGTAGATGGTCCTATCCCTCTCTCCTTCATGGGCCTTGGCATAGGTTGTCATGATTGAGCATGATAACATCAAACCTTGGATCATGGGCATAGTAAAAAATAAATAAGAGAGAAGAATAAAAGCTCATCATATTTAGGGAGGATAGAATATTGACACCCCAAGAGGCTTTAGTAGTGCAAGTATGGAGGTACCTAAGCCCCCAAAGTTCAAGGAATGAAAGGTTAAAGTCTAATTTAACACAAAGGCATTAGTATTGGAAAGGTTCACCACTAGGATAGCCATGGTTGGTCAAGAAGAATTCACCTTTAAAAATATGGAACCATTCACAAGGTTAACCCCTATTGGAGGAAATATCTTGGATTAATGCAAAGAATTTAAAACCTAAAGAAGTATAAAGAGAATTTTCAAACTCAAGCAATTCTTTTAGTTTCAGATTCTATGATTAAAATTTTTTAGGAGTCATTCCATGACATGTTGACAGTATTAAAATCTATGAAATTAAGGTAGGATTCACTATAAAACCATGCCACCTTATCCAAGGAGTTTGTTACTCAATGACAAACTTCTAATGATAAGATTTCCCAATGTTTTAAAATCTAGGTTAGGAGGTAAATACCAAATTTTAAAACCATCAGCATGGGGCACCTAAATGCCATTTTGGGAATTATTGTAGACAAAGTCCAAGACTTGAGTGCTTGGCATACTAAAATGGAAGAATTTATTGAGGAGGAGAAATTTGTCATGGGTATAATTGAGAGGATCCTAGGAACTTTTCTCGAGGATACTACACAGATCACTACACTAAGGATTATTAGTGATGAGGAACTCAAACAAAGAGCCACTTTTGTGACTCAAGAAATCAAGGGTAAAAGCCAAAGACAATCATGGTAAGATAATAGTAGAATATTAGACATGATATTCAATGTCCTGAAGCATTAAGTAAGCTTTGGCTAGGAATGATAAGGATTTTGATGAGTTGGTTGATCAAGAAGAGGAGCAAATCACAAAGTGTGCTATAGACAAAAGCCTATTAGATAAACATAATGAGTCAGCTATGAACATCCTTCAACGACAAAGGGCCCCACCTCTAACATCTTAATTATTATTCATCAGAGAGGTGGCATATTTATTTGTAAAGGCACATGTTATTTTTTAAGTGTGATTGCCACTAGGTCAACATGATTGTAAAAGAAACACGTGTCATAGTTTGTTAAAAATATAATTGTATTTATATTTTTACACCTATATTTCTAGAATGATAGGTATACTACATAATTCATCTATAAAGGCATGTATTACCATTTGTAAAAGAAGGGGTAGACTTTGAGCTATTTTTGTATCAATTTTAAGAAATCAATACAAAAGGTCAAGGAATTTTGTGAGAATTATATGGGTTGATGTGTTTAAATTGCTAAGTTTCTTAATTGCTTGTCTAATTTTGAACATGAATAGTTTATAGGAATAATGAGTTATATCATTAATTACAGGGTTGCTAACTTGTGTAATGCTAGGTTAGTTGAACGAGATTGAGTTTACTTCATTTTATTTGCTCTGAAATAAAGATGTCCATTAGCTATCTAGATGTGGTGTAAAAATTTAGAAGAAAATCCAATTCTTACTTGTATTATTATCCTATCTTAAAAATTGGGCCTTGTCTATAGTGAAACGTGATCTTAGGCTACTTTACAATCTATGTTGGTTAAGATAATGATTTGTATTTCTTTAAACTTTGTCAATATATTCAAAATTAAGGATAAACAATCACCATTTCTTTCTTATTGTATCCTTTCCTTTTGCTATTTTTTTAAATAATTCACTTTAGTTTAAAACATTGTTCATAACCATTTAGTTTAGTATATAGTTTAGATCTATACTTACTTGTCAAAATTAGCATCAAGATTCTTAATAGAAGACACCAAGATGGCTCCCAACCATCAAAATTTATAAGTATTATGGAATAGTCTATGTTGCTTTGTTGCTATTTCACCACATGCATCCTAATTTCCAAATATGTACAACTCATTGCTTGAATCCTTTAGATTCTAAAATGATAAGTGTTATTTAAACACTAAGACATCATATAGTACATTTAGAAGTGTCAACATGTTTCCAAATGTAATTCAAGATTAAGAGGAAGGTCATGTAAAACACCTGGCATATTGATTAGAGAACCACCCAACCAAGCCATACCTTGATAGAGATCAAACACAGGAGCACCCTAAATTGGTGAAGTTGGTAGAGAGATTGAAATCTTTCTGTTACCTTTTCTAATTCTTGTTCTCCTATGAACTTATATTTAAAGTATATGTTCTCTTGTTTCTAAATGTGACATTGTCTTGATCCTTGGTTTGAATCCATCAAATGACATCGATATTTGTCTAAAGGCAACACAAACATGGGTCTAAATCTATAAAAATCACCAACCTTTAGCATAATTATGCTAAAAAAACATATTTATGCAAATAATATAGTGATCTTTGATAAAAATCTACAAAAATTTACAATAAAATAGCACAAATTCATAAAGACTTATGTAGACCCTCCTAGCACCATTGAAGATCTCCCTATTGATGCCTAAACATGTCCCATATGTGTCTAAATTGTTTAATGAAAAGTTATAATTAATAATTCCTAAGAAGTAAATGCATGAGTTGTAGATTATACTAATCATATTATCTATGGATGGAATAGAGGCAAAGCAAGTGGACTATCTCACAATATTTGTAATTTTTTTTGGTTGGGAGCCACTATAGCTAAATAGAAGATCTATACAAAATATGAAGTATCAATGCTAAGAATAATAAATTATGATCAAGAACTAGTCTAAGAACTAATCAAAGATGGATATTTACAATGACAATTAAATTAGAGTGAATTGGTTAAAAAGGAGAAAAAGGAATGGTATGACAGAAAAGAGATATTGTAGACATTCATTCAAAACATCATGACAATGTCTAAATAGAATCCAAGCATGCACTTAACCAATGTATAACATGAAATAACATAGACTCTAATTCTATTACACATCAGGCAAAATTATGAAGGAGGTGGGAATACTACAAATAAGAACCTAAAATTTACTTTAAAGGTTTACCCCCTATAAGTAGATAACATAAGCACCTATAAAAATACATAGCGAATAAATGAAGTAAACCATAGAACCTTCAACTAATATAACATTGGCATAAATTAGAAATTTTACAATCAATGGTGTACACCAGGAATCTATAAATATCATTAAAATCTAAAACTTAGAATAAACAATTGAGAGAGAAACCATATATCACTTCACACAAACAAATGTACTTATATTAAATCACTCATAAGTTACAATGTATTTTGGCTCCGAAAACCTCTATCTTTGACACAATTGACAATAATAATTTTATAATATTTCATTACAAGAAGAATATCCTTAATTTTCTCCTTAACTTTGGGACTCTTATACTATTGATGTCTAGTAGATCTCCAAGTCTTCTAAAAGATGCATTTTCTAACTGTCATAGTTGAGAACATAGATCAAATTGCTCACTTTGATTTCATATTGAATTAGTTGCACTGATGATAGTTAAACTTATGTATCTCTATTTAAGGTGATTACAAGGTTGAACTAGGGCTCTTCTAGTAGTTTAAATAGTTCTTTACTAGTGGTAATTTGACAAAACAAAGTGACAATTATGCCTTGGATCATACATTAATCTATTTGTTTTTTTGGGTCCACTAAATCTTCAACTGGTTCCTTTCTATTGATATGGATTTGTCTTGGCACCTCCATGGCATACGTACTCATCCATTTTTTTAAAAAGTGACCATTTCCTTTTTTCTAAAATTCATCTTTTACCTCACACTATCATATTATTTTACATGGACCAACGTGATTTATTGGTATCGATGTCAAGAGTTGAAGGCCATTGGCTACCTTTTCTACAATTTATCTCTTAAAATTGTTCCACTCGGCACTTTTTCACTTACTCTCAAAAAATTTCACTACCATTATTTTTTGGATAGCACGCTTTCATCACTTGGAAGTCCCTTTTTTTTTGGAGGTCTAGTTGGAAACTTGACTTAGTATGCTCCATCATATCTTCATCATATAAGCAAATATGGATCTTTGATCATCCAAAGATTTATAATGTTTGAGTAACATCGTATAAATATATAAAACTTAACATAGATATTGCATATTATGGTTTTATTTACTAGGTTAAATTTGATGTCTACATGACCATTAATGACATTCTTGTGATCGTCAGTGAGGTTCACACGAATGTTACAATTTAACTAGTAATGTTTTAATGATGATCATAACTTTGACATTACCATCAACTTAATGTGAATGTTATCATCAATAACATCCATGCAACTATCACATGTTAGACTCATGATATTTTCCTACTCAGCTTAATTTTGACGTTCACATGAACGTAAAAAAACATCCATACAATCATAAAATTAACTTAACTCCTTAAAAGATTGACACTTGTCATTTTCTAGTTTGCTCCTAGAAACATAAATAAAAAACATTTTAGCACATTTAACGTGATAGAATTCAATGGTGTAACTTGGTAATTATGTGGGGCTTTTGGGTTTTGACTTGTTGACTTTGTTGTAAGGGATTTGGGTTTTTTTCATGGGGGAATTTTTTCAAAGATTTTGTCCATAATATGTATAATTGGGGGAATTATTTCAAGCTTTTTATCTAGTTAAATTATTCTAAAGGCCAATTTCATCAAATAAAATGTTTAAAGCAATTTTCCAGTAGGGTCTATTTCATTGAGCAAAATGCCCAAGACAAAAACTCTAAAGGAATTAGTCTGAGGCAAAAGGTGCCCAACGTCTATGTTTATTATGGAAAAGTGTCAATGAAAAAATCTTGAAAGGTCATTCCAAACATCCCAAAGGGTAATTTAAAATAAGTCAAAGGGTCATTCCAAAGAAGCCAAAGGGTGATTTCTTTAGAGTAAATTATCCTAGACAAAATGTCTGACAATGCATTCTTTTGAGGAAATTGTCTCAAACAAAATGTCTGACCAATTTCCCTTATAGATCAAATTTTGTTGCATAAAATTTCTGAAACACAAATCCCAAAGAAATTAGTCTTTTATAAAAATATCGAAGGGTAATTTTGAAAAAATTGAAGGGTAAGTGCGTGAGGTCTGAAGGGAATTTTATTGTATAAAAAAAGTATCGAAGGACAAATTTCTTGTGATACAAAATTTCTAAAGGGAAGACTCTTATGGACAAAGGTTTTGAAGGGCATATTCTTGCAAAAAAAAGTTTCAAAGGGCAGATAATGTAAAATTTGAAAACTTTTACTCAACAAAATCATTGAACAAAATAAGACTAAGACTAAAATAAATAAGTTAAACTAAGTCCATAGAATATTCAAAGTGTTCTCTAATAAATTATTCCTACCAATTTGAATTTAAAATAAGTTCTTAGAATAAATTAAAACTAAGGGTTTAATATTTCAAAAATGAAGTCAATTTTGACATTCAACAGACTAAAGGTTAGTTAAATAAATCAAATTAACACTAAAACATGAAACTAGAGTTTCATCCATTCCAAATATACTACATCAGTCCTAAAATATTTGAAACACAAAGTTAGAAACCTTTTACAATATTTAAACTAGAATTATGCACAAATATGCCAACTATACCAAGTGTGGATGATCTTCAAAAAAAAAACTATGCAAACATCCTAATGATACTCTGATAAAGTGAATTGTCTATTTCAAGGTGAAAATTTACACAATTTGACATAAGGGTCCCCATTTTTTTGAAATAGAGGTATGTTGACCTCAACAAGATTCACAATGAACATCCTCATGGATGTATAACATATCCAATATCAAAATACACACCCCAAATTAGGTTTAAATCTACCCAAGTTATGAGTATGCATCCCTATGGATGTATGACACAACCAAGATTAACTTAAACATCCTCATGGATGTGAAACACCTCCATGGTTATCATAACATCCTCATGGAATCAAATATATATGTGATTAAATATACATTATAAATGTAAAATATATCTATATTTGAAATAAATATTCAACATGTTTATTAACTTTCACCATTTTGTAGTTAAGAAACCACATGCTTCTCAAATTTAACTCAAAATAGGCCACTTTGTAAACAAGATTAGGCCTAACTTGTCTGAAATGCATTGGTTTGTAGCACCTCATAATTCTTTTCCATGTCCAACATACATAATGGTTGTAATTAGACAATCCAACAATGGTTTCGATAATGAAACCTTCTCATTTTTGCTTATATGTTTATTTCCTTACATGATCCAATGCTCCCCAATCATTTGTCATATCATTATAAAATCTACAATTCTACCACCAATCACATATAGTGACACCTAGGCCAAGCCATAATTTACACCTGCTTATCATAGTTGTCCAACAATGCCATTGAATGAAATTTATGATAAACCATAAAAATCATGTTATATTCATAAAAATAGGTAAGGGGCATCTTTGTTTATAGTAAGATATCCATCCCATGGAGGTAGTTTTACTCCACTAAAACCATCTACCTTGAAGTGTCATACTAGTTTTTAAAAATTCAGCATTTGAGCTTTTTTAATCAAATCATAACAAGATATTCAACTTGCTGAGTAAGAATTTATTTATCCAAGTAACTAACATTTTTTATCACATCCACTCATGTTTATAGGTTTCCAACAGCTCAAGGCACTCCCTTTATGAGTGGAGGGATCAGGCTTTGTTGGCTTACCTAGGTAAATCAACCTTTCACACCCTATTAGGCCCTCAAGGTTTAGGTTTAGCCCTTGTTCTTCTCTTCATTGTAATGTTCCAAGAATCTATGAAAGGATCATCCATAGAAACCAACAATAGATATTGAGCATTATTTCCTTAATATTAAGAGTGAATCCTTTATCACCTATCTCCCATTGACTCACCCATACAAGTCAATGGTTGACAAGACTTGGCTCGACGTAACTAGATTTAGGAAGGATTAATGTTACTAAGGATAAGGGGTGATAGAAACTAATGTGAAATAAATTTAGATTCTTTAAAATCATTTCTTTTGAGAGATACATGAAACTCTCAACATACTAGAATTTACAGTACATCACATTATAATCTAGCCCAAAAAGTCTAACTATTCTTGTGCAATATTTCACAAATTTATCTAATTGGGATAATTTATTATTATAAATATAAAAAATCTCTAAGTCTCAAAGTTCCATAGAAAAAAGACTAGTTATGATCCCAGATGAAACAACTCCAAAAAAACTTTCTTTCGATTGCTTATCAGAGTGCAATAGAGAATGCATGTAGGCCTCATTACATGTATAAACCATACATAATATAGCATATTTATCATATACACACATGCATATATCGATAACCATGTGATGCAGTCTAAGGATACTTAAAATATGATAAAGAACCATAAGGTATCATAAACCCTGTTAAGGATCCCCTCCTCATTTGATTTTGGATATATCATGCGAGAGGTTTTATAAATCAAATTAATATGGCTGATAAGAACAATTAAGTAGGTGCTACCCATTGATATTGCATATGTAAATCTTAGGATGGGGTCCTTTCACCCTATTACCCCTACCATCTAAATCTTGGGCATCAACCCATGCTTAACCAATAGGATATAGTCTGGACTTCATTTACTGCACTCTCTATTTGTGAAGCATCTAATTATCAATAAGAGTGATCATACATCTTGCACATGTAAGAAACTAATGCAAATCCAACAAGGAGGAGTTTCTCAGAAATAAAAGAATACAAAAGACATTATGGACCATTAAAATGGTACTACTTAGTTAGCAGAATACAAATGAATTTGAGAATTTAGATCCTATCACCACATGCTCATGACAATTAGTGATTTAAGATTTATTATTTGAGCCCCAAATGAACTCTTAATAATAACTATTTGAATTATAACATTCAAAATTTTATAATTGACCAATCTTCCATACATTTTTAGCTATAAGATTATGAAGCTAGTAGGAATTTTTAAAAATGCCATATTTCACTATCCTCTATTCCCAACAAAGCTTACATTTTCAATAGCAATCTACAATAGGAATCATTAGAGAATTCCCCTTAAGAACATTGAAAATTTAATAAAACCCTATATTCATATACATCCCAATATTATTTTAGAATTAAAACCCATGAGCTCAGGAAATACCCAACTCAAAAAATCAATTTGCATAAGAGCAATAACTTACATGATGTTCCACAGGTAGCCATGGAGAAGGAGATTACTATTTTTTTCGTGTTCTATCTCTCTATGTATTTCTATCCACATAGACTACTAGGGCCAAAATCACCATGTGACCTTTCTCCTCCTTCTCTTTTTCTCTCACTCTTCCTCACATTTATATTCTCCTTCCTTCCACTATGTTGACTTACACTCCCCAGTTGTCCCAACACTTATCCACTAGTCACTCCTGTATTTTTCCCCTTTCTTCATCACCCTAATCTTCCCCTTATTACCTAGCTCTCCCCTTATCACTCTTAGATCTGTATCTTATCTCCTGCATCCCAATACGGCCATCTTCTTCACCCCATCCTACTCCCCCAGCAACATGCTTTCTCCTAAAAATAATAATTTCAGCCCATACTTTTTCTAACTTGCCTCCCAAAGGTTGAGTTTCCCCATGCCTGCATGCTGCCCTAAAATTGGGGTTTTGGGCAAAGATAATAATTTAAAAAGAAAAGGACATCAAAAGAAATATTAAAAACAAAAACTTCTCATTCACTAATACTCCCAAAATGGGCACGTAGTTGAATGTTTAATTTTTAATAAAATGCATTACATTTTTAAAAAACTTAGCATGTATTTCATTTTCCTCATTGATAGTCTAATCACCAACATAGTTTCCACTTAAGGCATTGAATTTAATTCCTCTTAATACTTTCCTACATGCATCTTTATTTTAATTTAAGTAACACTCTTAGAAACCACCTTGGTATTCTAAGCATATGAAACTACGTCCCCACTTAAATATAAATATATACACATACATCCATAAATGTGTATATATATGTGTGCGTACACAAACCACAAAAAAAAATTAACCCCCAGTTAAATATATATAGGTATATCTATATATCATGACGGATAACATTTTAGAATGAGTACCACAGTGAAATGCTATAATTTATAACCTCAGATTACCATTTAATTCACTCAAGACTGCTTTGAAAGCATGAAAAGATTAAGATTCTTGAGGATGAAATAGAGATTGTAAGGACAACCAATAAATCACACAAGACATAACTATGTAAGTCTAAAATAAAGGAAAGTAAGAAATGATCAATTGACGCAATTAAACACAACAACAAGACCAAGTTCAAGCCCTCTACTCATTCATAGAATCACATAAATAAAGATGAATGATGACAAATAAGACTAAGCATTTTAGTTAGAAACCAACTTATATAATGGAAATTTATACCAGTCACTTTTTATAATCTTTTTCATTGATCACTCATTGACCACTCAACATTATCCCAATGGTCAAAATCCACTACCAAGCCTATCTCATCAACCTATCCTTGCAACCATAGAACTAGAATCAATAACATCGACTCAAGTATAAAATAACACATAGTAAAAAAATATGATATAAGCAACATATTTAAAATGACATGCATAAATTAATCTTGTCATCAACTATACTAATATACCAACCATAATTGGTTATCGAAATAGGATAGCATAACCTCCAAAATTGAACAACATCTATAATAAATAGTCAATCATGACAACCAACATGTTAATAATAAGGTCACATATACCATAATAAATTATTAATTAGATAAGGTTGTAGCCATTAGAGTAACTTATCTAAATCAGCAATTACCCGAGGTAACCAAGTTTGGCTTATCTTAATGTCACCAATAGTGAAAGAAACAATGTCAAAAGTGGGGTTATGATAACAAAGCCCATTATAAATCATTCCAAGGCGTTAAATTTGTAACAAAAATCATGTCTCCTTAATGCATAATCCTACACTCTCATAACTTATACATTCATTTCAAAAGCCTAAACATTTAGAATTCAACACAACAAAAGACTATGAATAGTTAACATTCAACAATTAAATTTATTTATATCAATATATTCATGCCACAAATATGGATTAAAGCAAATGAACTTACTTATATAATTTATTTGCTTTTCCAAATCCATTTATAAACTTTTTAAATAAAGTAAAATGTCTTAAAATAAGACATGGTAAAATGAGTTAGCGGTATTAAAATCATTACCAAATAATATCATCTAAAATAACCACCCAAAGGGTCATCTCAAGAGTATATGTGCATATATATTTAGTGTGTGTGCGTGTGTATAAACCATAAAATTTCACTTCAAACAATAGTCAAAATCTATCTGAAAGCTAAAGAGACATGCGATAGAAGTTATATATAATGATTGTAAAAAGGTGCCCACTGGCAAGGTTGTGACATCCTCCCTTATTTAAAGTAGAGCCATCCTAGTGAAAAATTAGTATCCAAGATTCATGTTAAACCAAACAAATATTTTATCACTCTTTTCACATAACATGTACACTTTAATAGAATTCAATAGATAGCTCAAGAATAGAAATACCTAGACTGCTAAACTTTAATAATTATTATCTAAAAGAAAAGTCATTTCCACTACATACTTGAATAGTATATTAACAAAACCAAATATATTGTCATACACTTACCTTTTTGGTATAAAAATTAAATTAATAAAACTCACATCGTGAGTAAATACACAAGCTTACCTTGCCAAATTTCATTTTTTACCTTTAGGCAAACCATGCATTAAATTTTAACTAGGCTATAAATTTTAATTTTTTTTAGATTGGATTCCTTTATAAGGCCAAAGTGAACAAGACGAGGTGTTACACGCACACTTTCCATCCATGAAACTCTATAATATTCAACTTAGAGAACATACTAATCCTAATTTTTGTGCCTCACAAAGACATAGTTTCACTTAAGAAAATATTAACAACTTATAGAAATGAGTTCTAGCTTAATTTTGCCCATACCTTGGCAAGATTATTCATAAACTATGATTTTTTAATGCAGTATCATTGATCATCACCTAATTTCTAGCCACTTATGTAGCTATAAAATATATTAATTCATGTCAAAGTATGCATTCTAGGATACCTTTACCATTTACTCTTCAACATTCATATGTAGCTATAAAATTTATTAATTCATGTCAAAGTATGCATTCTAGGATACCTTTACCATTTACTCTTCAACATTTTACAATAAAAGAGTTTTTAGTTTTCTTCAAACAACAAACTCACAATTGTTATCTCAAACAAAACAACATAGTTAGGAATTTTTATCTTAGTTATGAATACAAGATCAATGTTTAATAGATAAACTATTTTTTATAAAAACATTTCCTCTCATATGGGGAAACATTAACACATAAAACTACAAGTTCATAGCATCATTGGTTAAAATTGTAATCAAATAAATTTTCACAAAATCCTTGGATTTGAAGTGTTGTCTTCCCACAACAATTTTAATTTATAAATATATATAAATGTAGACTCATAGTTTATATATTTTATTCATAAAATTTGAATTAATTCCAAAATCATATAGTTATATGGTATTGACATCACTTAATGTATGTTTCAAACATAACTTAATTTACTCATTCCAAAATAAAAATCCCAATATCAACCATACTACTATGGTCCCCATAACATGTGTTGTGTATGCATCTATTCTTGGTAAAATTCATCATATAATATCAACAATAATATAAATGTATCTTTCCATGGTTATTTTCATTTTACCATTCACTATTCATGGATTATTATAGCGTCCCTTGCCAACCACACTGCATATCAGAGAAACCATACAAAACATTTACATAGCAACCCAAAGGTTTGCAGCATGCTCTTAATAAATTTATTAGCTCACATGAAAGTTATAAATATTACAAGCCCACCATCTCACTACATTTACCTCATGGTAGCATAACAAAGTCCATAAAAACTAAAAATATACATAATCAAGACTTTACACTACTCCTCCCAAGCATAAAATTAGTATCCATCCTAGCCATGCTTAAATAAAATGAAAATATTTATTTTAGAATAATAATAATTCTATGTATATACAAACAATACCTTACACATAATATGGTTACACTTACCAGTCAATACATATCTTAAATCATAAAATTCACTTTATATCATTCTTTTTAGGTAATGTAACCATCACCTCATTAATATCATGCTTGAATTTACAAGTCAATATGTGTTTTTATTTCAACAAGTTTAGTCTTGCTAATTTTACATAAAGTTTCACTTTCCAAGACCAAATAGTGATTTTACAAGGCTACACAAATAAAAGTTGCAAGGTTGATTATAAAACAACCTCAAATAAGTAGTTAAAGAAATACTCAACCAAATAGATGACCATTATGTATGAATATCCCATGACCATCCTATGGTGCTCATGGTGTACAACCTGAACAAATTAGGTGGTTACTTCATGCAAAAGGAAGAAGTGGATTTTAACCTACATAATAATCCACTCCATAACCCATACCTAGTATAATCATCATTGATATAATGTTCTCTTCACCCTAAAAATAATAGTTACATCAAAATTCAATGCTAGAATCGTGATGTTTGATCACATTAGTAATACATTCACTATACCTTGATAAGTTTATCAATTAATAGACATTGATTCAAGAAGGGATATTACATCACAAGTGGTTCATGATTACATCACGTCATCTAATCCTATACATATGATAATATTAATATCAAGGGGGAGGTAATATTGAGGTTTGAAAACTAATTACGTTCTAAAAAATAGAGAACTTATAAATTTACATAATTAATATAATAAAAAAAATGTAAAATGTTTACACACATACAACAAGTTTACATGCAGTGAAAGAAACACAATACTATGCCACAAGTACATCCAAAAGTTTGATAAATTATGTCAAGGTATTTTCACATCACACCACTTAAACACATTGTTAAGTGAAGAAGAAAGGTCTATGGTCTACATCAGTCTACCTAATATTCAAATGTCATCTAGATGACATAAAATATCAAACATATAACATCATGCTTAGCTTTATGGATCTCAAGTTCATAAACAACATCTTTCAATAAAGGGTGTTTTCCAACATAGCTCATAAATATATATCCATGAATTTTAGAAAGTTACCAACAAATTTCACATCTCATGGATTAGTTAGCTCTTGCTATCCATTATCAATAAGAGATCCCAAAGAAACCCTCACTTGAGCAAACAAGTAAGTCTTATTCACCCATTAGGATCTCTAGGTTTAAGTTACATCCTTGAACCTCTTAAGAGTATTATACCTCAATCATCATAAAATGGCCCACCCATGCAAGCTATCAACAATCACCAAACATGGATTCATGATTTTAACAAAAAGCTTTATCACTATACATACAATTGACTTGCATCAACAAGTCAAAGGTTGACTAGTAATGACTATTTGAACACAACATAATATTGAAAAAATATGAACTTAACCAAGACTTTAGGTTAATATCACATCATCATCATGGAAATTATAGTTTTGACAACCATAAATATAGATGTAATCATAAAAAACATCCTCATGGATGTAAAATATGTATCTATGAGAATCATAACATACTCATGGATGTCATAACTCAACCCAAAATAAAATAGTCATCCTCAGAGATATAAAACATAATTGAGGACATCGTAGCATCCTGAAGGGATTAAAACATGCCCATGCTCAAGTAAAAATAACATGGAATAAAAATATATCCACACACTCAATAGCTTCTTGCCTTTTAAGTGACAAAACTACAAGCTCCTTCATTCAAATCAAAGGGCCAAATGCATATATCAAACTAATCCTAAATTTATTTGAATACATATATTTTTATCACCTTAGTATTATGATACATACTACTTATTCATTTTTTGGTTATAATGGTTGTAATTCAACCAACCATATATGAGTTTCTAATTTAGAAAGCTATATAGAATTAGCTTTAAAGTACATTACTTAGTAAAAAACACTATTTAGTATTGTTAAACACAATACTTAACAATTTTTTTGCTTTGTTACAACCAATCAAGTATAGTAACACATAATCCAAGAAATAACTTACAATTACTTAGCCTAGTTTTCAATATATTACATCTATATAAACTCATAGTTTGTCCACAATGAGTGCTACTAAAATGATCAAAAGAAGTAAGGAGAAACCCTTTGATGTTTTTCATACCATAATGATATAACAATGCCTTACAATGTTATTTATGTTTTATATCTCTACCATAGTTCAAATTAATCAATCAAACTGATATAAACACACATCTATGAATAAAACATTTGCATACATGCAACAATTCAACATACCTTTACCAAGGTTCTACCATCATGGCTCCCCAAAGGCAAACTTGCCTAGAAAAAACCTTGTTAAATTAGTATAATCTTAAACCTATGGAGATATTATTACACTATTTATAACCATATAACTTACAAGTAATAAGTTATTTCCTTAATTCTAACATTAAACTATTTTATACAAATTGAACCATGTATTCAGTTTACTAAATAATATATTACAACAGTATTAACTATGAGGCTAGTAATGGTTATAACCACAATTCATGTTTCATATCTCCTTAATGCTCAAAACATTCCCCCAACTAAAGTAAAGTACAAACTACACTGATTTACCAAAGGAAACTAGCTCCCCATACCTAATCTAGCCTTACAAGTTAGAGTTAAACCCTTGGTCCTCTAAGGGTAATAATGTTCCAAGCATCTAGTGATGGGTTGCCCATAAAAGTCAATAGTCATTAATCAAGGCTTGCCCAAATGAAATTGAAATTGAGAAGGGTCAACCCAACCAAGGCAATGACCATCATGAAAAATCAAACTTTATCATCCTAGTGTTATATAACAATACCAGTTCAATTGCATTAGCTATCACACCTTGTAAGTTGATATACTCATTTATATACACATTCATATAAAAAATGCATCATTCAATTTTACACCCATATAAGTATGTATTTGAAATATCTTGAGTTCCTTGATGCTTGGTCAACCAAAATCAACACTCTTACCTACATCCCATTTCTATTGCATAACACATCTTAGATTGGGGCAAATCTTGAGGGAATATTATTGAGATTATTCATCACAAGTTTTTTTACCCCATCATGCCTTGAATGGATTAGCAAGTTTTTTTATCCCTAATGAATACTTATTCCTATATTTTAGGCCACCCATCCCTTAGACTTTTTGAACATGAACACCATCTAGTCTGACCTTATCCTTGATTTCTGAATCATAGGATAACCTATTCAGGCATATTTCAATTTATAAAAATATCTTGAAGTAGTAACTAGTAGTAACCTAACAATAATTAAAACTTAACTTAGTTGTAAAATGAACTAGCATTTATCTTGACTTCTAAGAAGTGAGAGAAAATAAATTGTAATATAAAAAATAATCATAGCACAAGCTATTATACTAGATGAAACAACCTCAAAAAATATTTGGAAGTTATTAATAGAGTTCACAATAGAACCATGTATAGAGGCCACTATACTAACTCATCATGCACAATGCATCAACATGGTTATACACTAGATGAGTAGACAACCCATAAATTGATTGGGCTGAATAAACACCTATACAAGGATGACCATGGCTAAAGGATTTCATAGTCGATGGGTATTAGAGTTTGGCTCTATATTAATAACCTTCACACTTTTATAACACACTTGTTTTCTCCATTGAACCATGTAGCGGTTCTTAACACAATATAAGCATTTGATAACCCTATATGGGTATGACTTGGCAACTCGTGAGGTAAGAACATTCACTCAAGCCCTCATGTCCCCTTAAATAAGGTTAATGACCTAGGACAAGAGTTTAGTATAACATTGAGTCATCTTGTTGGCAATTATTTATTATATAATCATGATAAAATGGAGGTACCATAACAAGTCTAACAAGTTCTGAAAGGAGAACCAATGGTAGCATCATGACAACCTTGGGCTTATGTGGACCTTGGAATATTTACTAGGGCATTAGATAACCACATACCATTAATAAACATGAACATTTACCATTTTCCATATAAAAATGCACATGGTATAAAAGAACATAATCCCCTTAATAGTCCTATTATATAGACAAGGACTCATCGATATGGGATTCTTACCCAGTATGAGGTGAATACCAACTCTTATAATGGACCATCATTAATAGTGTTACCAAGTCAGAATTATATTAATGAATTCCCAACTATAGGGTCCTTACACTAATATTTCTTTTCAAATCCTTAAATTAAGAACAATTAATGATTTAGATAAAAGGATTAATAAACTATTCAAATGAGAAATTTAACTATTAGTCTAAATGCAATATCATAACTTTAGGCCAGTTATGGTTTGTATTAACAAATAACTAGCTACCACATAACATATTGCTTTCACATGGTCAATCCATGCATACTAGGAGTAAGTTTTCAATTTGAATCATGATGAGCTTGGAATATTCAACTCATAAGTTACACTTACAACCATTAATCATGGCTTAATTCACACTTTTATAAGTCAATAATTATTAATTCATTAATTTTCCAATTCACTAATGCTTTGACACTTACCATACCAAAATAAGCTATGTTGTATTATCATCCAATATTAGCAAATTAGTTTCATGTAGTCAAGGACATATATTAATACTGATTGAAATATAATGTGAAATTATGAACCACCAAACAAAATGTCATGAAATAAGTTTCCTAGAAGACATACATAGTGTGTTTACATTAAAAATTTACAGCACGTTCTAGAATGGTGTGGCCTAGCCAACAATATAGTTATATAAATATATTAAATAATATCTACACTAAATTTCTTAAGCTATACATGTTTAAAAGATTAATTGTGTGTGTGTGTGTGTGTGTGTGTGTGTGTGTGTGTGTGTGTGTGTGTGTGTGTGTGTGTGTGTGTGTGTGTGTGTGTGTGTGTTTAAAAGATTAATTCCACATTTACCTTACCACTAACCAACAAGAAAGAGAGTAACATAATAATCTCACATAACATAATTCAATAGTTGAGGCTCATTGAATAAAATTAACACATATGTATGTATTCGATCCATTGTTATTATACCCTTATTTACCAACCACATGGGTAACCTTCCTCAAAACAAGGAAACTCCAATAACTTAAATTTAACCATAGACAAGGTTGAATCACTCTATTATACAACTATAATATAACATAATCAATCCTTAATATAAGGATATCATTTATATGTATAAAATGAAATACTATAGAACACAATATTAATGTATGAAATATACTAAATCATCGTGTCTTAATTCCACATGAATAAATTTGGTAAAATAGATTGAATAACCTTCAAGGTTTATATTTTTAACATATAAATATATACAATCCTTAAGGTGTATGCAAGGAACCATTGTGTGAACATGTAAATATAAATGTTTAAACTAGACAATCAATATAATTTATGTCAACTGTAATAATTATTACTTTAAAATAAATGTAACTAAATATTTTATCATCTTTAAACTCTTAATAGATTAACAATATTGATCACAGCCTTCAGTAGGTGAAAAATAAATCAAAAAGCAAAATATAAAATGAAAGAGATTACTAAATGTAATACCCACACTAAAAGGGTGAAAATAATATGTTGGTGTAATGTTGGAAATGTGTCCTTTCTTCTTAATAAATACTATGAGAATTAATTTCCATTTTAGTAAAATAATTTGCATAAGGGAAAGAATCAAAATTAACTAAATTTAATAGAAAATAAAGGTGAGCAACCTAATAGTACTTACTAATGCAATCATCTTTTTTATAAAATAATAATCATGAATGAACCATTATATGAAATTTCAAAACAATAAGCTACTGCATGTGAGACAAGATCAACAATACTCATAACAAGGAATATAATAATATAAAATATCCAAGAGTACCCAACTCTCATTTAATCATAATTCTTCATTTACAAACTAATTTTTCTCTCAAGTGAATTCTACCATCAAAAATAAAATAACATAATGGAATGCATATGATAACTCAAGTACATTCTTAAACATAAAATTTTACTTACTTCTAGCCATCACTAAAGGAAAGGTAAAGCCAATAGCAAGACATATATGAACATGACTGATACCAAAGGTACCACTTTTATTTTTGAGAACAAACTCTCACAATGATTCGTAATCAAGTTAAATCTTACTTTAATCATTAACTATTAACGATACAATAAAAATAAATTCAACATTTCCTCACATTATCAATGGTGGTTTACCATATATAAGCATAAAACTAAGTGATTATACACTAGTCTACCTATTTCCTTTCTTTCATAACAAATCATACAAATCATAAGCATGACAAGATCAATAAATACCATCTATAATAGGCAAGCATCATGAATTAAAACCACATTAGCATATTAGAGATGCATGATAAGTTAATTAAGATAAGATGTAAATTCTTAGAATTAAATTTTCATGGTTTGTCAACTAATGTTAAATGCATGTCATACAAGAATATATGTAGCTCATTAATTAATACCTGAATATTACCATTTCACTACAAGTGGTAGCCTAAGCCAATATGACTACAATATCAATAGGAGGTGTTATGCAAAGAATTTTCACACATTTCTAAACTCTATATCATGTGGTTAATTAGGTATCTAAGGCAAGTCATATTCAAGATATACCTACTAAATTTAATACCCAATAATAATATCCAAAAGTAATATGCACATCACAGTTTCCAACTAACAATATAAATTTCATACCAAGTGTTAATGTCAAAAATTAGGGAAAATCCACATATTATGCAAAATTCATAATCAAGTAATTTACAAAACTATGCAAAGCCAATCCCGTCATGGACAAATTCTAATCCCTATAAAATCATTAAACATACTCAAGTAGGTAGCCATTCAATTATAATAAAAACATTATCCTCAGTCATACCCTATTTTTTTCTTAAATAAAATAACTATAATTTTTTCATAAAAAATATCATAATCAACCCCTAATTCTAACTATCCATGGCATATGCTCAGGGGGAAATACTTAAAATATTCTCATAGGATAATATACCTAGCAAGGTTCCCTTTTATCTTGCATATTAACAAAAGATTTAAATTTCAGAATTTAAACTTAGAGGATAAAGATACATACCTAAGGAATATATTCATGCAAGTTTTATATTAGTCTTTCCAATGTGGTACCACTCCTCCTTAACATTGTCATGCTC
>JARHVA010005326.1:1180000-1202500 GCA_037957365.1 Torreya grandis
TAATATTTTTTATAATCTTCCTGATGTAAATTAATTAAATGTTAATGATCTCTTTTATACTTAAACCCTTAACTATAGATTATTTCCTTTTATATGCTTAAAATGTTTCAAGACAAGTCATTTGGCTAATTCTTCCCCTAGTTCTAAGTGTAAAGTGGACTCCTCATGGTGGAAGGATGATAAGGAAACTTATCTATCAGTTTATCATCTTTATTCTCCATCTTTGAATGATATTAAAGTCTAAAGGAAAAAAATGGGGATGGATGTAAATTTTATTGAGCCTCATCCTTCAAATCAACTATTGGTGTCAGAGATTAATGGTTTAGATGATCAAAGTTTTGAGAAATTTTAAAAATAAAAATATGACTTGTAGAGGCTCATTGGTAGATAGATGTATTTATCCAATTATAGATCTAGGTATTTTGAGTAATCATAAATATTGGATAGTTGTAAATATTAATAAAAAAGGTCATCTCATTCATATTTCTTCTTCTAGGACACTTTGCTCTCAAGACAAGGTGGAAAAGGGTGAGACTTACTATTAATTCTCTATTTTTTTTTAATTTGTTCTTTTGATGTAATTTTGAAGTTTTTTTATAAAAATATTTTTTGGTAGTTGGGTTTGTTTAAATTTGGTTCATCATATGCCCTGATGGTGTTTATTGTCAAGTTAGGCCTTTTTAGTTCTTTTGAGTTTTCTTTAGGCAGAGAACCTATTAAACCCCACTATTAATTAAAAAAATGGCTACTTAATGTCATTAGGATAAATTAAAACCCAGATTTATCTCCAAAACATATACAAGAGAAATGATGAAACAAATTAACTAAAGCATTCAAAAAAAACATAAACATGCGCATAGAAGGAAACATCAAATTTAACATGTTTCACCTAAGATGGGCTATATCCACCAAAGTTGTCTAGTATATTATTTCATGAAATATAAGTGAGAAAAAAAATATATATAAAAAGCAGTATTACACCTTTCTACTTTTTATGCTTCCTCTCTGTGTATAATATTTCACTTTGTTTACAATCATACATCTCAGCCATATATCAATTTAGGCTAAAAATGACTAGACATAACCTCTAGCATTAGATCCGTAAAACTTTAATTAATGGACCAAATTGACCATGAAATTATAATTTAACAAGGCAATTTTAACCCCCCTTTCAACCCCCCATTCCATTAGGGATACAAAGAATGGGATCCAAAACCTAATTGAAATAACATAAAAATTTTATCCTTTAATCCTGGAAGACAATCAGGGTCTAAACCCAACATATGTGGTAATATAGAGAATGAACACTAACTATTTAAATTTAAAAAAAAATAAATGGGATAATTTTTTCATAATTTTTTATTGATTTTTGTATCCTCGCAGATTTATAATCCTGTAATAATTTTAGTTCATCTGAGAAATATTTCATCTAAAAATCAATATTACATGTGACCAAATTTCATTGATACATATTTTAAAATAGTTCATGTATTCATGTCTAAAAAATAATTATTATTTGATAAAGTAATGTATTTGTTACATACAACTATATGATAAAATATACTTATGCAATCTCATTTAATATTTGATGTAAATAGATGTAATATAAATGAAAAAATTATATCATCCAATTGAATCTTAATTAAAAATATATATATTAATTATAAAAATTAACTAATACTTATTCTCAACAAGTAAAATGTGTTGTAATATTACCTTAGAAATATTATACAACATGAAACTGATCTTTATGCAACAAAATACAAATACAAAACGTACACACACACATTTAAAAAAATACTAATTTTGACACGTGACATTGAGATATCCAGAGACATCAAAAATTTGATTTATGGAATTATTTAGTGTTGAATTCCATGTATTTACATTTCCTCCCTCCTGCCCCCCGCTCTTTCTAGCTTCTAATGTGTGAAATCCCCCTTCATTAAGAATAATATAGTCTAAATCACATTAATTTGAAATTTACCTCACAACTTTAGATTTTCATATGCTTTAGTCCCTATCTAATTCATTTTCACATTCATTCCTCTTCCCCTTTTTTTCTCCATACATTATAGAGGTAAGGTTAGTTGTGTATAATTCCTATTTTAATAAAAAATATTTAGTTTAAATAAACATGCATAAGAGTTCATTTTTACAAATCTAATACATTAGAAAATATTGGCATAACAAATATAGTTTACTACTTGATTACACCTCATACATATGGATAATGGATGAGATATCTATATACATGGGATTAATTTTTGACTTACATGAAATTTGACTTACATTTTTTTAGATGAAACCCATTCATAACTACCCCCATTTTTTTAATTTTTTTTACATATTATTTAAGAGTGGATTAGGGCTTAGTGTAAGGGAAACAAATTCTAGAAGCTTTACTTGTCTATTTAGGAACTTGGGATTAGTTTCTAACCATAAGATACAAACAATGGTGGTTGTGAAATTTTAGGAGGATATGACACTATTGATAAATTAAAATATAAATTATATGACGTTCACAACATATTTTTACAAAATAATAAATATCAATTAATGTAAATTAAAAATACTAAAAAAACATTTTGGAATTACGTTTATATTATGTTTTTTTATGTTGATTACGATTTATGAAAATACATAAGAATATTGAGAAATTCAATGCATATTTATAAAAACTAATATACTTATTTTAGCACATTGAGAAGATAAATAAAAATCTTTATTTTATTCATAAATAGTTTTATTTTGTGTAATTTTTAGGCTACAACATTTTATAGGTAAGTAAGAACCAGAGCGATCCTCTATAAAACCTTTTTGTTAATTGTCAAGAATATTAATCCTAATTATTTCACTTTTTTGGATTTGTATTTACTACTATATATTTTATTTCTTTTACTTTTATCTTTTACCCATGTTTATATTGGTTGAGTATACTTTTGTTAAGCTATATCACATTTTGTAGTTACATTGAATGGTTTTGGTAAAAATGTATTAGCATACATTCAACCTTATGGTTTCATTATTTTATCTATTTGAGGGCCTAATTATAATGTGATTATTCCAACTCTAACTTGTCTAACAATTATATTAACCTTTTCCTTAATGTGTTTTATCAACAATTTTGTCCATGTGTAGACCATGCCATATTTTTTAATCTTTAATTTTCATTTATTTTGTAGATTATATATAATATTTTTATTATTAATTATTACTCGTGGATAGATGTGAATTTATAGTCACCTAAAATGGTATTTGGATGATAAGAGTGTTGATTGAGTTATTCTATTTCTAGTTTAGCCCTAGACCTATCCTAGATCCTTCATCACACTGTTCTAGCCATTATACAGATCAAAAACATATACAATCAACTCAAAGATAGTCCTATGATAGTTTTCCCAGATCCAAACCTAGTTTAAAAAGTAGTCTATCATTTAGACATTAGCACCACATCAAGGACAATGTATCCATATGGCACTAGTGTCCCCAAATGGTTGCTATTATCCCCTTCCATGCCTCTTTCAAATAGATACTTTTCCAAACATGTTCTGCTCTTAAGGTCTGCCTAGGTAAATATTGTTATCCACATAAGCTATATATATCTATAAATACAATATTATTTGGCATCTATTGACCAGATGAAGAATAAATACAAAAGCCTAACTAAACAAGAAATAAATTAATAAAAATCAAGTTATTTGATCCCTATTTTTCATTACTTCTACATATTACCATCTATAGTAGACATAATACCATATTCTAAATACTAAAAATCTCAATCACATTCAAGGTACCTATGTCCTCCCTCATTCTAAAATTCACTTACACTTTCATCAAGAACTAGGTGGGAGAACTACATAAAGCTTGATCCCTCCTCAGTGTATTGGTATGTAGGTCAACTATATTTAAAATGGGGTATTGAGGATGTCCATTCTATCCTACTAACGAACACATGTTTGTTGATCATGCCATACTTTTAAATATGATTAACATTTGCACACTAAATCATGTTTTATAGGCACAACACAGAGCTCACTATTTTATGCATGTAAGAGTAGGACATATAAACATAGGTTGAGGTACTCCAAAAAATAGAAACAGTCCTACAAAGAGGAAACTAATTCCACTTTGAGGACACTACCATAGTATGGAATTACTATCTACGTGGGGCACTAATGTTCAATGATCAAACAAATCCCAAGACCCTATTGACAACACTAAGACCTATCTATAACTCTATTTTTAGAACACATATCATTCATGATAGTCACATTATAGATAAGTCTATATTTATACATATTTATTACCATTTTTATAAAATAAAAAGAGGTTAAAATCCATAATAAATCAATGCTTTGTTATTTCATATTAATTAATTGATTTAGACATCTCAACCTTTTAATCAAACATAGGATTTATATAAATAAACTCTTAAAGGTTGAATCATTTGGTGGGCTCAACTTACTTTTAATATTTCTTTAAAACCTAATTTGCATTAATCCAACTTTTTTATAATAAGCCAAGGCTATATACTTCTATTTTTTTTTATACAACCTACGTAATTAAATCAATTTCATATAAGGGTTTAAATTTATTTATATAAAATTTAAATTGGTACAAAATAACCCTAGTCCAACAAAACCCTAACCGAGACACACTTAGGGTTTGTATAATTTTTATATTTATACTCAGATTTTAGATTCACATATCTAGGAATTTATATAATCATTATCATAATGATAGATAAAATTAATCACTTCTTTTTTCAAAGTATAATACTTTCATTTGCATGAATAGTCTATTTAGTTTGGAACGATGTCAAAAAAGACATAAACACATGTATAGATGATGTTTCATATCGATTGTAATATATTTAATATATCATAGCATGTAACCTTTCTTATATGTGAAATTACACTAAAAAAAACCCATACACACATAGAGGATTTAACATAAGATAACATTTATGTTTCAAGTTTCAATGTCATATCTTATCCACAAGAAGTAATCTCCTTATCCTCCTCATACCCATGCATGTGATAGTTACTTTCCTTCTGACCAGGTCCATATTATCATTTCTCCATGAGATTATTTAGCCTATACAAGTGTCACTATTACCCATTCTCAGTATATTCACACATATTCCCTTGGGGATGTTTGCATACATGATTAACAACAAATAACTAGAGTTTCACTTGTGATACTTTAAATGACCAAATTATCAATACAAGAAAGATAATTACAGGTTTAAAAAATTAGAATCAACTATTACATAATAATATTATAAAATCAGTTTACCAGACAAAAGCCTCTAGGGTACAATAGTGTAAATCATATATATACATATTCACCTAGTCAATTTATGGCAAACAATGTTACATATCCAAATCATAAATCATGATAGATTACTTCTACATGTAGCGATTCAAAAATAATATGAATGTAAAATAAGATCTCCAATGAGATAATAAGGGACATGATTAGATTTTAATTTTTTGACGTACCTCCTCTACACCCAATGAGTACATCCTGATAACTTATTGCATATCATAAAATGCATGAGAACAACACATATTACTATTTATCATTGAAAAGGAAAATTCAATAATAATGGCTACAAATGACTCACATGGTGACACTTCATACAAACAACATCGAATGTCACATCTATCAATTCAAAAAGGGTAAAATAAAAAAATAGTAAAAAGTCATTATAAAAACATAACTAAAAATAACATAAGGATCAAAACACACATTAAGATCAAGAAATAATATATAAAACACGTAAAAATAAATCAAATCTACATCTCTAAAATTAGGCACAACATTCAATATGGCATAAATCTAGTCAAATGTATCATCAACTATTCGATTATCATGGTCAAGGTTTGAGCAAGAAGGTGCAAGGCATTAGTAATCCTATACGAGTAGTTGATAATAGTGGTCAATAGGGTTTCAAATTTATTAAAAATACTCAAGGAAAATAAGTCATAAATATAGTTTTTCAAGGAAAGATATCTAGATACATAGGAACCATACTAATCAATGAGTCTAAAGATACATAGTTTTTCAAGGAAAGATCTTAAGTTACAAAGTAAAAATCATACTACAAAAACAAAAATTATTAAAAAGGTTTTATAGTAAAAGAGCCTCCACAACACCATATGTCTAGTACATAATGAACATAGTTTAAAATGGAAAATCACAATTAATATTCCAAATCACAAATCATAAAGGTAAACTCCATAGTATGAGATAATTACCTCTAGAATTCTAGGTTATTATGGTTTAGATGATGACTAATACTTAGATTCCTAATTTAATAACATTCAACTTCATTATAGTAATCATACTACATGAGATATCATCGCTCCTATTTTCAACATAGTCTACAGTAATAGTGAGTCTCCCATTAGACTCATTGATTAGTATGGTTATTACTATGGTATACACTTCCTTCTCTCTCTCTCTCTCTCTCTCTCTCTCTCTCTCTCTCTCTCTCTCTCTCTCTCTCTCTCTCTCTCTCTCTCTCTCTCTCTCTCTCTCTCTCTCTCTCTCTCTCTCTCTACATAGTTTATTTTCATTTTATTTTACATAGCTTATATTTATAAAACATAAAAATAATCTAACATATCAAAATATGAAACATTAAATTTTTTCAAAAACACAAAATTTATAGATTGTATGCATTTTTATATTTACATTTCACTATATATTACATATGATATATATCTTATTATAGTTAGTCTTATCATACACATATGCTTCACTTTTATTATCGAGAGATTTCAGATTACATACAGGACTCTAGTCTACTACATTGATCCAGACTTTTTATAATCTATCTATTAAGGGAATATAAATTGATCTAGGTTTATTTATTTGATATGTTTGCCCACTTGAGATCATCTCATACATAATTGTTACTACCAGCATCCATCATTACATACATTACATTCTAGTTCACACTTTGATAAATATTGATATTGATCATTCCTACTCATTTCTCATTTTTTTGTCAACTATCACTAGTTAGACTCAAAATATGTACATCCTTGGACCTACATAGATTTTTATTACATGGTTATATATGCTTTAATTTCTATCTTTCCTAGTTTATACTTGATTGTGTTTCCTATGCTTATTATATTTAAGAGCATTTACAAATGCCATTATTCTTTAGATCTATACCACTTCTATTTTTGTATGCTTTAGATAGGTGTCCATGTCCCTTGTGTGTGTTTTCCTACTTGTATGTACAGTAATTTGAACATGTTATTACATGTAGATCTAAGTTTAATTTCTTTTTGTTTACATATGTGGACATTTGAACATGGCCTAATATGTTTTCCATTCTTATATTTAGTGACATGTACCAATGTCCCTTATGTTGTGGCCGCTTAGCCTACCTTTTTATTGGATCATGTGTTTTTTATGTATGATTCATTGTATGTTTCTTCATGATGACACTTGTCTTTGATTTTGACACACAGACCAATTTTTCATTCCATAAGGGACCTCATGCTTCTACCCTCCCTAATTTGTTACTATGATGGACATCATGCCCCATCCCCTTAAGTAAATACTAATATTTATTGTTATACACATTTATTGCATCTATCTTGAAACTTTTGTGCAATGCTAGATTAGAACATACATCTTAAAGTACATACTTATGCTCATATAATTTTACATTATAATTTTATGTTTGTAAATTCTATTAAAATACCATGCATATGATCTAACTAACACATTTTATAAAGATACTTAATTTGAGGATACTTCTTACACAAGTTTAAGAACTACCCTCAAAATATGGGGTATTCACATTGGTTTGTCACATATATCGTTATCTTAGTTTACTATTCATAGATTATTTTCACCACAAAGGCTCCTTTTTAGATATGAGACACCAGTAAAACATAGGAAAAAATGAATACTCAAACAAGTAGTTAAATTTACCTAGATTTTATATTAGGCATACATTAACACCCAAAATAGGACATTAGTGCCACGTGGAGTTACTATAAACCAAGATTCACATACTTTGAGATTCACATACTCAAACTCAACTACATGAACTTCAATTCCATTGTAAGTCTAGGCACACTTCTTTTTTCCTTTACACTAGTCATTTCACTTTGTTTCATTTGTAACATAAAGGGAGGGGGGAAATGTAATGACCTAAAAGTGGTATTTAAATGATAAGAGTGTTTGTTAAGTTATCCTATTTATAGCTCATCCCTATCCCTATCCTAAAGATTCTGACATACTTTTACAAATATTGTGAAAACCAAAGACATCTATAATTAGCTCAAACATAGTTACAGGATAAATTTTGAAGATACCAACCTAGTCTACATAGGAGTCTACTAGGTGGACATTAGGTTCACATTAAGGATATTTTAGCAACATGATGCTAGTGTCCCCAATTCGGCACTATTGTAACTTACTCTAACTCTCTTGAAAAAACACTTTTCCAAACATGTTCCCATGCTAAGGTCAGCCTATGTGAATTTTATTATACTCACAAGCTATATTTCTCTATAAATACAGGACTATTTTACCTATATTGACTAAATGGAAAATAGATGCAAAATCCTATCCAAATAAGAAACAAGCTGATAAAAATTAAAGTAATTAATCCCTATCCTACCCTACTTATAATAGTACCATCTACAACATCCCTATGCCTAGATTTCATAGATTTCAAAGCTCAAGCACATTAAAGGCATCCAAATTGAATCTCATTCTAGCATTCACTACAATTTGCACCAAACACTAGCTATCGAAACTACAATAGGCTTGATCCCTTGTTAGAGTATTGATGTGTAGGAAAACATATTCATAATGGGGTGTTGAGAACATCAAGATTATCCTACTAATTAACACATATTTATTTATTATGCCATACTTGAAAGGAGGATTAGGGTCCACACACTAAATTAATTTTTTAGGTACAACATAGAGTTATAGATTTCATACATGCTAGAATAAGACACATAAACATAGACATAGGTGATCCCATAAAATAGGAATAGTCTTTCAATGAGAACACTCTTTCCATTTTTAGGACACTGCATATGTATGACACTACTATCTAGGTGGGGTGATACTATCCAGTGAGCAAAAAAATCTCGAGACCCTATTGATGATACTCAGACCTATCCAAAACTCCATTTTTAGAACCTATAACATCTATGATAATAAATTTATAGATAATTTTATATTTATGAATATTTATTACTATTTTTTAAAAATTGAAACAGGTCAAAATCCATAACAAATCAATTCTTAATTATTGCATATTATTTAACCGATTTAGACATCTCGTCCCTTTAATATAACTTAGGAATTACTTATGCCAAACCCTAAAAGCCTAAATCAAATTCATAAATGGAAACTGATTCTATGTACTTATTTACATTGAGGTTTAATAGCTATTATATATTATTAGGCATGATTATGGTTTTGTTATGCAAATATTCATCAAAGATTGAATTTATATTTCCTATCATACATCATACAAAATTAGCATGTAATTTAAATCATGATAGGGTTATTTTATATGGAGATTAATTATTTGTAATACCCTTTTAATTTATGAATTTTACTTAATTCCACTTATTCATATATCTTGTCTAGTTCATTGTATGATGGTTCATTATGAAGTACATGTTATGAAAACCTATAGATGTAAGACATGAAATACTTCCATCTTTAAGACTTATTCTCAAGATCATATTTGGATTATCAAAAGAAAACCTATTTTATTTTTCCTAAATACCCTAGACATATACTACTTTACACTATTGATTATGATATCATGGGTCAACTTAAGAATACTCATTCCAAAATATTTTTCTTAAAATTGGTTACATAATCTAATGTGTACAAGGGTGTAATTTGGGATCCATTTTTGGAAATTTTTTTATCACATGATGAAAAAATCACATAAGTTTATTATATTTTTAAAACCTAGAAAATTAGTCATAAATTCTTAACTTTTGAGTAAAAGGATTTATCTTCCAAGGATATTGTGGACCAATATTTACCCTTGTATATTCAATTTTTCATCTATAATAAAGGTAGTAAATGATTATCTATAGATAATAATTTCCAATTGAAAATGTATACTTAATCATATTCTAAATTAATTTTAAATTGAATAAAATCCTTTAACTTTTTTGATATATTCATTAAAGAATTTGAAAATGAACAAGAAAAACTATTGCAATAGTCACATATATCATAATTACGTAATATTATTTTTCATAATGATACGATCTATATTATTTTAAATGATATTAAATTGATTAATTTCATTAATGTAGTTCCATATAAATTACATAAATGTTTAAAAAAAATTCATCAAAGGTCTTTCTATAGTTTCCCCATGGATAGTCTTCCTTTTTGGCTTTGTAATATGGTAAAAACCATAGAAAGAACCATTGTTCATATTAATATTCTAAAATAATATATTATTTCTTTGTCAAAGAACATTATTACAATGGACCAAATCCACACAATCAAATTTAGTGATCGTAATAAAAACTGGAATGACAATAATAAGGATGTTTTAAAAAAAAATAGCATATATTAACAACTCTCCAACCTGAAATTTACACTAAATGGACTTGGGAGTATAACGTGGATATGAGTGAATTTGATATTGTCAAAAAATTATCTTACTCAAAAATACTATATTATACCTACTAAAACATATGTGCTTATTGATACGCCATCATATGATGAAAATGGTAAAAGACCAATGATATATAATAATTTTAATTATGATAAATTATAAACAACTCTTATACTTATTAAAACATCATTGAAACAATATGAATTTGGAAGAATTTGTGTAGAAGAAATGGCATACAAATTTCATAGTTTATTTAATTTATACAAACCATTGAAACCCATATTAATCAAAATTCTTATCACTTAAAAATAATACAATGAATATTCTAAAGTAGAATGTATAATTTATCATGTGAGTCTTCGATACTTATGAGATTATTATAAAAAAAATGTTATGAAATACAAATATATTATACTCATTTTCCTAAATATAATATGAATGACATAAGAAGTGACTAAATTTAAGATCATACAAGTTGGGCACTCATAACCAATCAACTAGCCCACCATTCCCTAGAATATTCCTTGAATGAATTATCTAATGATGGAATTATTTTAAAATATAAATGTGTATTTATAAACATACTATAATATAAATTCTTTACTTTTACAAATTAATGATCATAAGAACTCAGTAAATAAAATAAAACAACAATTAAAAGACATTATGTTCTATATTAAGGAATGTCATAAAATTTATATATTTAATTTTAGTCCAAGTACAATTTTAATTAATTTTAATGACTTCAAAAAGATTAATTTTCCACCTATCAGGAAATTGGGTTTTTATTATGAATATCATTAAAGTCAATGGTCATGTAAATAAATGATTATTTTATTTAAATAATAAAATTTGAAACCTTATCGACTATAGTGATATTGAAATTGAATATAAAACAATTATAATACCAAATCATAATTATCAATATTTAAATTTTCAAATGTTAATTAAAGATAAACCTCACTATTGATAAAATTGAAACAAAAAAATAGAAATCAAGATACAACCTAAACATTAAAGAAACCATCAATAGTTAGTATGAGTCCAAGGCATGTGTAATTCAATCATAGATAAAATTACCTCAAATATTCCACTTTTGGTAATGATTCACATCGTAGATATTATACTTTTACTATATGTATATGATCATTGATTCACAATCAACATTGATAGTCATTTTGGTGACATTATATTTATTTTTTGTTAAATTTAAAATTTATTTATTGATCAGTCATGTCATTAATTTCTATGGATTTTTGTAAAATTTTTTTCCCAATTTAATTTAAAAAATATATTTTATCATCCCTCATGATATTTTATTTTATTGGCATTTTTTCAAATGATTTTATTTTTGTTTGAATTCTTAGTTTATGGCTTCAGTTTGTAGGTTTGTATGTTTATATATTATATATATATATATATATATATATATATATATATATATATATAGATACATATATATATATACATATATATATATATATATACATATATATATATATACATATATATATATATATGTATATATATATATATATATGTATATATATATATATGTATATATATATATATGTATATATATATATATGTATATATATACATATTGTATATATATATATATATATATATATATATATATATATATATATATATATATATATATATATATATATATATATATATATATATATATATATCGTGCATCCATTTAGAAAAAATAACCATGTGTGTTATGATATCTTTGATATATATTTTCCTTTAAGGGCATGATTTATGTTCAATAATGTTTCATTTATTATTTTTTCACTAATAAGTGGTGTGGACATCAGATACATGCATTTCCTATAACATTATGGTATTGAGATTTGTCAGTTTTATACTTAAATACTACATATATGACCCACTACGAGGGATTGATATATATTGATTCGTGATGTGTTTCACTATTAATGTATTTCTATATTGGGTCATGTCTTATGGTTTTCATTTCATATATTATATTTTGCTTATATTAGAGGAAAATTCCTTATTTCACATATTTAGATTTATTATACAAGGGAATAATAATAATTTCACCCAAATTCTTATAAATATCCATTGGTATCATGAACCACATGTGTCTATATTTAGAAACAATAGATATTGATACCATAATGTAGAGCTCACACTTCCTAGATCCTATTCTAAAACACATAATTTTATTTATTTATATTTTATATTTTATTTAATGTTTGTCTATGAATATAACTCGAGAATACTTTATTCTATTGGACATATTTTATCAAATAGACAAGAATATAACCATATGGGTTATGCATTACTTTGCCAAATAGGTAAGCATCTAACCATATGCGTTAGGCATTCTTCTACCAAACAGGCAAGCTTCTAGCCAAATGGATTAGGCATCTAAACATGAATTGTTTATGCTCTAGCCAAAAACCTAACTCATCAAGATCAATTAGATCCTGAGTCACTCACTATTCACCTCTCATCTCTACTAAAGAAGCACTAAGGTCATCATGAAAGAAGTATGTATAAAATATTTAACAAAAATTCATATTCCACCTCAGAATTTGGCCTAAAGCCTTGATAACTATGATGATCCAATTGGGATCCTTCTAATTATAACAAATAATTCTTATCTTTCTTTTATTTATCTAAACTAGGGTCTTATTGTAATAGTCTTACCCTTTTCGTTTAACTTTAATCTTGTTTAGCATACAACCCAAAACCCCATCCTATTCACATGAATAATGAAATCATCCTTCACTTACCAGACTACCTGCATACCTTATTCCAAATAGGATGAAGGTGCAGTATGCATGTGGTTATATTTTCTATTTTATGTTTCATGTGAACTGTGAATCTAGGTATGTAGCCCTTTCTAGGGCCTAGTTCCCTAGATAGATCCTCTATAATTTCTACCAAAATGGAAGTATAAAAAGTATTATTTTAAGTAACTAATTACATGATTAACTAAAATAACCTTAAACCTTAACAAGAAAAATAACCAAGCTACATTCCCTTTCTACCTTTTATTTAAATCAATAATGTTTTTGATCCTTGCTTTAGTCAATGTAATCCTTAAATTTCTTATTGCCAAAGTTTAATTACTAAGAACCATATGGTTTGTGGTTTCTTGATAATAATTAGTTTAACACTATTAATCCTACTTTTTATTGCTCATTCTTGATGGTACTAATTTTTGAGTAAGAAATATACTTTTTTCATATTGTTTCATAAGTTCACAAGTCAAAATCATCTAAGGTAGTCAAAATTGTTTTCTTATCTTAATTTGTGTTGTTTACCAAGAGCGATTATCATCCTCCTTGGTCTTACTAATATGACATTATCCTTATTTATTACTAACTGTTTATAGGGAAAATGCCAAAAAAGTCATTGTTTTGTCTATTTTAGGCTATGGATTTAGTAGCTCAAGTGCAAGGGCATTTCCTGTAAACATGATCTAGAAGCACCACTTAACACCCAATGCTACGTAGTTTTATTTAACCTTAAATTCTTTGTTTATGTTGAAATTAAAAAAATAAAAAATATTTGAAATAAATAAATGCAATATATATCAAAAGCAAATTCTTTAGTAGGAAATTAAAAAACATAATCTCTTAGTTTAGTCATCTTGTCTATTTTCAAACATGTTTATTACGGACAATTATATCTTTACTCTATTTAGGTAAACTTCTCAACAAATAATAACTTATACACAAGGACTTTATTAAACATTAATTTATTTAAATCCTTTATACATTAGAAATGAGTGTTCTAAAGTTTGATGGTTTAACCCTAGAATGAAGCATACTTATTTTCATATTAATCTTAATGATAATCAAATTCATCATCAAAGCTCAAAAATAATCAATGTAAGGGTCCAGTTGGAATATTATTTTATAATAACTTAGATTGCCTTATGGTAATTTTCATGTACCTAAATCAATATTCTCACAATAACATGTAACTTTACAAACTAAATAAAATGTATTTCATAGATTTATAAATCAATTTATAGAAAATAAAACTCATTTATTTAATTCTATAAAAATAATTTATTTTCCCTAACACAAAGCAACAATATCATTTTGTTTCTAGTTATACTTTAAAAAAAATTCGATTTTAGTCTTCTAAAAATAATTACATTATATTTTCTTTACGATTTAAATAAAATATTATATCCATCTTTAATTTTAAATAAAATATTTATCTTATAAACTAAATAAATTATTTACCTTATAATTTAAATAAAATATTTATTTTACAATTTGAAATAAAATAAAATATTTACCTTATAATTTAAATAAAATATTTATTTTACAATTTGAAATAAAATAAAATATTTACCTTATAATTTAAATAATTATTTAACTTTTGATTTCAACAAAACAAAATATTTATCTTACAATTATAAATAAAATAAAATATATACCTTACAATTTAAATAATTATTTACCTTTTAATTTCAACAAAAAAATATTTATTTTACAATTTTAAATAAAATAAAATATCTACCTTACAATTTAAATAATTATTTACCTTCTGATTTCAATGAAATAAAATATTTATTTTACAATTTTACATAAAATAATATATCTATCTTATCATTTACATAAATTCAATTATTTACTTCTAATTTAAATAAAATATAATATTTATTTATAATTTAAGTAAATAAAAATTACCTTATAATTTTAAATAAACTAAAATACTTACATTATGCATTGAAATCCTTGTATGAAATTGAATGTGGATCTACTTGAATTGAGATAGCTGATAGAATGGTGGTGGTGTTGATCTTGACTGAGTTTAAAAGAATGAAATAGAACTAGATATTCTGCTACCCCTTGAGCCATAAATCTCTCTTCCCAAGCATCTCTCTCCCCCTCTTACTTTTTCTCCCTTCACTTCTGTGTTCCTTTCCCCTAAGCGTCGACCTCATTTTCTACCTTCCCACTTTCCTACCCACTTTATTCTCTCAAAATGTCCTCCTCCTTCAAGAATTTCCTTTTAATCCATTATATATTGCGTCGATCCTCCCATTTTATAATCTTTTCCATCCAAATATCTTTTCCTTCTTTTGAGCATTGATTGGTGTAACTTTAGTTAATGATTTTATATTAGATCATTATGTGGCGGTTCCCTTTATTTACATAGCCAATGCATTAGTTAATGTGGGTCATGATTGAGGGAGGTGGAGGAAATTAATTCCAAATGAAGAGAAAGCTAGTTAATCATTGAGAGTTTACCATTTTCCCTCATGTGTCTGGTGGTAGAAGGTCAGTTAACTTGTGTCATCAAATTTGCATGATAATAATAGGGGATTATATATATATATATATATATATATATATATATATATATATATATATATATATCTTTGAATATTATTTTATTAAAAATAATTAATAATCTAAAATTATATATGATAATACAATTTATTGAAATTTTCTAAAGTCAAAAATAAAATAAAAACACTATTAATTAAAATAACCTTTGGTGATTTCTAAATATTATTACGTAAACATTAAATTCATTCATTATAAATGTGAGTATTAAAATAAGACTATATATTTACCCCATTAAATTTTCCATCATTTACAATTATAAACATTGCATATATACATTTTTATAAAAATAATTAACTTAAATTGAATCATACCTTGCTTTCATGATTTCCCATCAATGACCTAATAGTTCTTTAAAAATTATAAAAGTTAACTTAGAATAAATCAACTAATTCTAAAAACACTAAAAGATGTCCAAATCAAATTAGAGTTTGAATGCAAGTCTAAAGTGTGAGAAGAGAGGTCGTGGCATCTTCCCCCCTATATTGTGCATTGTTTGAATGCACTAAAAAAGTTTGATTAAGTTCATAAATTTAAAATAAAAATGGAAACAATTTTTTCATTTCTTTGGTGTCTTCCCAAGTTGTACTTCACCATATTGATCCCACTTTACCTTGCACTTATCAACCTATCTATTGTGCAATTGGTATTGGTGCCTCTCCATCACTCTATATGGCTCTATTGTTATTCTATTTGGATTGTGGACCTGTAAAGCATTCCAATTTAATATGTGTTTATTACCAGGCACATATTTCTTAAGAAGTAACACATAGAAGACATCATGAATGTATCTCAGCTGCAGGGGAAAGGCCAATCAATAGGCTACTAGGTTGATTTTCTTTGGGATCTAAAAAGGTCCTACAAAGTGAGGAACTAACTTCACCTTTTTCCCAAAGGTTATAGAACATTTATGTGATCTGACCCTTAAAAAAATCTTATGACCAATCGGGAATTCTCTTAGAACTCTTTCCCTATCTATGTAGGTCTTCTATCTATATGATGTTTCCTTCAACCTCTTCCTTATAACTTTCACCAGTTCCTCCATGTCTTTCAACATTTCAAGACCAATTACTATTATATCCTCAAGGTTATCCCAACTAAGTGGTGTTTGAAAACTTCTCCCATATAGACCTCCAAATGGAGCCATACCTAAAGATGTTTGAAAAGAATTACTATAGGAAAATTATACCAATGGTAGATAAGCTTCCCATTTGGTTTGTTGATCTATATATTATATCCTTATGAGGTCTTATAAAACCTAATTTTTCCTTTCTATTTTTCCACCCATCTCAAGATGGAATGCAGAGCTAATGTTCAATTGTGTACCTAAAGCTAATTGTAGGGTCATCCAAAACCTTGAAATAAACCTAGAATATTTATTTAATATGATCTTTTGTGTAACTCCATGAAATATAGCTAATTCTTTCACAAATCAACTCACTAAGGTTTGTGCATCATTAGTCAAGTTCTTGGGTATGAGATAAATTACTTTAATAATCTTGTCAATTACCACTATAATAACATCATTCTTATAGGGTGTCATAGGTAATCCTTATATGAAATCTATACTAACAACCTGATATTTATGCTATGGAATGTCTTGCAGATTTAAAAATCCTTTAGGATGTTAGTTTTCTACTTAAACCCTATGACATTCCAAGCATCGTGCCACATATAATACTATATCTCTTTTCATCCATTACCAAAAGTATATTTTCTAAAGATCAAAATATAGTTTATTTACCCCAAGATGACCTGAGTAGGGTGGATTATGAGCTTCAATCAAAATTATCTTCCTTAAGTATTCTACATTGGGAATATAGATATTATTCTTATATCAAAGCAAACCCTCAATTTTTTAGTCTTCTATATTTTCTTCTATCATTATTTTCACTTGATTATATCAAGGATCTTACTTTTGTCTTTATAGTATTTTCACTTTTAGAATAAGTCTAATCATTGTTATACTTATCAAGTGTTTTGTCCTACTTAAAGCATCAATAATCCTATTATTTTTTCCCTTGATATACTTAATTTCAAAATCATAGTCACTCAAGAACTCCAACCACCTTCTCTGTCTAGCATTCAGATTGGGTTGAGTGAATATGTACTTTAGCCATTGATGGTTAGTTTTTAGTTAAAAAGGTTTCCCAATAAGGAAATATATCCACTTTTGTAAGCTGTGAACAATTTTCACCAATTATAAATCATGACGGGCATTATTTATTTCATGTGTTTTCAATTTCATAGACTCGTATGCAATTATGACATCATTCTTAATAAGTACTCCTCCTAATCGTTTAAGGGATGCATCTGTTATAACCACAAAATGTCCATTCAGAGTAAGTAACTTCAAGATGAGTGCCATCATCAAATTTTCCTTTAGAATATAGAAGGCTTTATGATACTATTCTATCCATATAAACTTATTACCTCTGCTTTGCATTGTCATAATCAAGTTGGCAATCCTAGAAAAACCTTCAACAAATCTATTATAATTTCCTGGTAACCCAATGAAAATCCTTACTTCTAATATTTTTTGGGGAATTAACCATTCTATTATTGCCTTTATCTTATCTATATCCCTAGATAGTGATTTTCCTTATTAAAGAATGCATATTTGGACAACCTACCATATAACTTTAGTTCTCTGAACCTTTGAAGAACCAATTGAAGATGTACTAAGTTCTCTTCCTCATTTTTAGAGTATATTAGAATGTCATCTATGACGACTAAGATGAATTTATCTAGGTAATTATGGAACTCAATATTAATTAAGTTCATAAATGTTGATGGAGAATCTGTTATCCCAAATGGTACTATAGTAAACTCATAGTGTCCATATCTGGTCCTGAAAGTAATTTTTGGAATATCCTCCTCCTTAATTCTTAGCTAATGATATCTTGATCAATGGTCTATATTTGAGAAAAATGTTAATCCTTTAATTTCCTTAAAAAGGTCTTATATACGAGGTAAGGGATATCCAGTATTAATCATGACCTTATTCAACATTCTATAATTAATGCATAATCTTAAAGTGCTGTGTTTCTTTTTAACAAGCATGAAAAGTGATCCCCAAGGAGGCACAATTGATTTAATCAATCCTTTACTCAATAGTTCCTCTAGATGAATTTTATATTCCATCACCTCAGTTCTACTCATTTTGTATGGTGCTCTTGAAACTAGCTCAGATCTAAGTAAAATATCAATTAAAAAATCAAATTCTCTCTTAGGGGACATTTTATGTAATGAATCAAGAAACACATCATCGAATTCCCTTAAGAATGGATACCCTTCCATATTTGGTTCATCTTTTTTCTCATCCATATCATGTATTGTTATCATGAAAATTAGAGCTCCCTTCCTTCTTTACTTCTTCAGCTTCATAGATGACATCATTTCTACTTTTATAGGCCTATGACCCCCTTGAATCATGACTCATATCCCCTCCTCAGTAAAACACCTAATGAGATTTATATAATAACCTATTTCAGCTTGGTGCTTAGTGAGCTAAATCATTCCTATTATTACATCATAGGCTCCTAAAGATGCTAGAAATAGGTCTAAACATGTCTCAAATTTTGGAAATTGTATTTTTTCATTTAGAAGGCATTACAACACTTCCTTGAATACCTTATTCACATCCTATATTATCCATGATGAATCCATGTGATTAATTGGAGGAGACACTTTTATTAATAATTTTGGAGAAATGAAACATTTTGATGAATTGGTATCTATGACAATTCAAATGGGTTTACCCAATAAATTACCTATTAATTCAACTAGCACATTTTAGTATCTATTTTGTTGATTCCTTACTATAGCATTGATCCTTTGTTGTGATTCCCTCTAAGGATGATTATCCCTTATTTATCCCTATATACATGGGCACTCTAAGGCAAAATGATTTCTTTCACAAACAAAACATCTTCTTAGCAGGCCTTTTGATACTGGGTTCCTTGGGGAATCAGCAAAAATCCATGGAGGATACATTAGGTGATTGTAATTCCTTTGAATATTACTATTATTATCTCCTCCCTTGTTGTTGTTCCTTATAAAATTATTTATATGATTTTCATTTGGTGGGGGTACTATACATATCGGATTTGCTCTTGGGTTTTTATCCACAACCTACTCTCCCCTAAAATTTGGTATTTTTAAGGCTCTATTTCTATGATTGTTAAAGTTTCATCTCACCACATCTAGGGCTTATAATTTCCATTCTTATTTGAAATAATTTTCTATCACTTTTTTCATGTTATTAGGGCCATGCATATCTACTTCTACTCCAATGTTTGAATTCAGTCCTAGGATGAACTTTCTAGTCTAACCTCTTTCATCCTTGTGGCACATGGGCACATACTCAAGTAATTTGGTGAATCTACCCCAATACTATTGGATTGACATACCTCCCTACCTTGAGTTTTAGAATTAATTAGTCTTCTGATCAAAAACTAACTCGGGTAACTATCTCTTCCTAAAATGGTGATCACACTAATCCCATGTCACATTTTCCTTGGTTATTCCATTCAACTCATTTGTGTTAGTCCACTAGCTAGCTACCTCCCCTACCAGTTGGTAGGTTCCCTAGAACACCTTAGTTGCATCATTTTAGTTTCTCAAGTCAAATTAATTCTCCATCTCATTTAGCCAATTATTAGTTGCTTCATCTAAATATTTAGTATCAAAATTATGGGGTAAAATCTTCTTCAAATCCTTGTTTAGATCAGAAAGTGGAACTTCAATTATGGGAGATACAACCTACATTTCATTGACTAGTGATGAATTCTCTTTAGGTTTATTATCAAGGATAGGTTCTAATATGTTTTCTATGTTTCCTTGCCTTGGCTTAAGATCATTATTCACCTATTCAAGTGAGTCTATTTTATCTCTTTGCTCAGTCAATGAATTGATGAAGGATTCTATCACTAATTCTCTATTTTTTAGAACTTGTTATTCAACATTTTAATTTTTGGGTTTAGTGTATCTCACATTTTGCCTTTAGTTTCTAATTAATCATCTTTCCATTTAGTTTTTTGATTAAAAAACACAATATTATAAGTTTTTCATTCAAGATAATTCATAACATAACTCTCTTTTGGATAACACTAATTTTTTCATGCATTCTATTATTGATCATAGTCACACATAGGATTGACAAAAAGTAAGCATTGGATAATATCATTGAACTTTTTATTACATAGAGTTCTTAGATTTATAGAAAATAAGATTGATGACTATAACATATATATTTATATATAATATTGATTCAAAATTCTTCTAAACATAATCTTCTTTATCCAGTGTGATTTATTCAAGAATGTCATCTTCTAAGTGAGTGACATATTGGTGACATCGACTATATTCCTTACACAATTCAAGACATAATTAGAGAGCATAAAAATCCATTTCAAATGGAAAGTCTCTTATTTTTTAGGGCCTCTTAAATGGATGTTTGACTAAATGTTCAACCATAGCTATTTTTTTTCAACTAGCTCTACTTTCAAATATTTGAGTTTATTTTAGGTTGCAGCTAATGTATTCCAGTCAAAAATGTAAATAGGTTATTTCAAAGTGGAGAGATTTATTTTCCTTTTTTTCTTTGTTTATTTTCCTTTTAATTTCCTTGATTTTTTTCCATGAGCCACATCTAAACAACAAGTTTAAACCATATTAGTTTCTCATGTTTTTTAGTTTTCACAACAAGCTAACATTAATAACTACTCTTTTACTAAGCGTAGGTCATAATAGGATTAAGGCCTAGCTTTAAAACCTAGACTCTAATACCATAATGTGGAAAACATAGATCCTAATACCACAATGTAGAGATCACACTTCCTAGATCCTATCCTAAAATATAGAATTTTTTTAATTTAATGTTTGTCTATGAATATAACTTGGGTATACTTTATCCTATCAAACATCATTTGTCAAATGAACAAGAATATGAACATATGGGTTATACATTCCTTCAACAAATAGGGAAGCATCTAACCATATGAGTTAGAAATTCTTATTCTAAATGAGCAAGCATCTAACCAAATGGGTTAGGCATCTACACATGAGTAGGTCATGCTCTAGCGAGAGACTTGACTAATCAAGATCAACTAGATCCTCAATCACTCACTTTTCATTTCTCATCTCTATTAGATAAGCACTGAGGTCATCATGATAGTAACATGTATAAAACATATAACAAAAATTCACATTTCACCTTAGAATTTAGCCTAAAGCCTCAAGATCTATGATGATCCAACTGGGAACCTTTTGAGTATAACACAAAATCCTTATCTTTGCTTTATTGATCTAAACTAGGGTCTTCTAATAATAGTCTTTCCCTTTTCATTTAACTCTAATTTTGTTTATCCCAAAACCCAAAACCTCATCCTATTCACCTATGTACTATAAACATCATTCACTTCTTAGACAACCTACATACCTACTTCCGAATATGATCAAGATGTAGTATGAATGTAGTTCTATTTTATATTCTAT
>JARHVA010005326.1:1207500-1210000 GCA_037957365.1 Torreya grandis
TATAAATATGTCAATAGGTTATAGATAATTATTTAGTATTTTCAAAGAGGTATCATATTTTTTATTCTTGAAGTAGAATTATTTTTAACCACTTGATAAGGTTAGTAGGATTTATATTTTTATTTCAAAGGTTATGCCACAATGTAGGGTCAATATGAATCATAAAAATTTAATAGTTTCTCAAAATGGTATGATGTTTTACGTATCCAAAAGTGTAGTGATTCAAAATAATATTCTTTTTGTTTTTTAATATTCTATTCATCACATTGATATTGATTTTCGAAGACGTCAATCAGATTATAAAAGTTTGCATTTGTTCGGTTTTAAAATCAAGATTATTAAATAGGAAAATTAATGATCATTTATACAAATAACAATGAAATAAGGATTTAATTTATTTTTTTAAATTTTATGAACTAGACTCTTATATAGGCAATTTCATTTTTAATTTTCAAATTCGTATCACTTTAATCATTTCTATTAAGTTTGAGCATAAATTACAAATAGTGATTAAAAAAAGAACTAAATAGCATAATATTGTGTATATTTTGACGATGATCTTAATGAGAAGGAAAGGTTTATAGAATCATCATGTTAAGTGAAAGCAAAATAAATGTTTTTGATAAAATATGTCTTCATGGAAAATATGAATATTAGGAAATGTATTGAAGATAAACATTAAAGAGACCACCCTAAATAATAATGAATTAAAAATAGAGGGAGTGAGATTTGGATTAGACAAAATTAAATAAATTATAAAAAAAGAAACATGGGTTAACTTAGCCACCAAAAGGATGATTATGTTTCATAAAATGGTTTAGAATAGGGTGCTTGGTGTCCGATTTTAAAACATTCAATAAATAATGATTATTTTCGAGGTGAATAACCTATCCAATTTTTTATTTAATTTAGAATTCATTTAATATTTATAAAAGTTGACTCATCCTCCCTCCATTTATTTTTAATCATTTATTAATTAGAGTGGTCTCTTTATTTTTGTGCTCAATAATTTCCATCATATTTATACATTCCCTAATGATGTGTTTACATATTTCACCAAAAAATCAGATTTAGTTTCACTTAACAATGACGATTCTAAAAACCATTCAATATAACCTAAATAGTATCCACTATTTTTTAATTTACTTAAATGTATACGCACATGCACAAACATTAAACTAAGTAATTATTTAGATACATAAAGTTTTTTTTATTATGTCATTATTTATTCTTGAATTACACTTATTAACCATTTTTGGTATTGTGTTTCATATTTGGGTGTAATTAGAATTTTTGGACCTATTTGTACTTCCATTGGATGAAACCACCCTCTAATTAAGGATCATCTAGTTAACATAAACTTATATTAAAATTTTCATCTCATCCTCACACTATCTTTTTCTATATTAATTTTTTATGAATATTATTATTATAATTAATACAAATTTCTAAGTAAATTATAATGCATAAGATATACAATTAATACACATAACTGATTTACATTTTAGTATTTTTTTAAATGTGATAAAAATAAAAAAATGAAGTGATATATGACTTATTTGGAATCAGATCTGAAATAAATAAGAATGACTATGAATTTGAATATAATATTATGAGAGGCTATTGTGAATCAAAAAAAAATGATTAATGCTATTTTGTGATAAAGTCACACTATTTCGACTTGATCAACCTATGGTAATGTCTATAGGGCATGCATTCATCCTTTAGGTTTTTTTTCCATCTATGTGAGTTATGATAGATGTGTCTTTGCTTGTAGGTCATACGAGTATATTCATAGCTCTGTAATTCTCAATAGGATCTAATGCATGCCCTCTTCTTTAGTAAAACCCAAGCTCAATAACAAGGGATTAAACACTATAAAATCTAAAAAATGTGTAAACATATGGGGTTGTGCATGACCTCAACACTCCATGTGTAGAGTAATATGTACATATAAATACTTTTAATAAGGATTAAACTCCACGTATTTATTCCATGCTATGGTGGTGTGTATATAATACTGGTGGTATATTATATCCTAGTGCAATCCTTGTGTGAATATATGCTTAAATAATTATTTTTTTACTTACTATTGTATTCATACATATATTAATGATTATTCTACTATAAAAAATCATAAATGGGAAAATTGGTACTTTCATATCAATATGCAATCAAATATTATATTATTTAAAATGATAAAATCTTCTTCTTTTCATCTAGTGAACCTTATGAATATATACTAGAAATGTTGGAATTTCTCCAAACTATGATGGTTATATGTGTGAAATAAACTATTGAGATGAATTTTATTTTTGGAATGTAGTAATTAATTTGTGGGAGGATGAAACTGGTAGATTAGAAAATAACAACCCGATGAGATTGTCATAAAGGATCAATTTCACTTGAGCAAAAGAGACAACCGAAATGAAAGTATGAATCATTCAAGTAGTGAATCAAGGCTACTAAAAATGAATAATGGGAACATTTAATACTATAT
>JARHVA010005326.1:1217500-1235000 GCA_037957365.1 Torreya grandis
TATCAAAAGTGATAAAACCACAATATAATTGAGGTGCATTAACAAATCTATGAATATTAATATATGTATTCTGAAGATAAACCATATTAATACACATTGTCTATAATAATGTAATATTATAAATATTCAAACTTGAACCATTATGTATAGAAACCCTTTTGACGACCATAGTTTTTGTTTGAAAATGGATAAATAAATCAATAGTATGATAAATATAAGACTAAGTATGCAAATAATCATTTAAAAAATATATATCATCCTCAACATATTTCAAAATATTTACAACATATATCAAATATTAATTCTTTGTATCATGTGACCAAATGTGTCTAATTCAATTATATATAAAAAGTATGAAAATGGTAACTTTTTAAATAAATTATAACATAGAAATATTAGTTGTTGTATTCTATATCTGATCAAAACTATATTACTTGATAGATTGATTAATTAGTATCTTTGGATTTCTTTGGGGTTGATAAAGGAGTTCTTTAGTATTTTCCTCTTGCATTACCTTGTTAAAAAATTAAGGTACAATGATGAAACTTATTTTGTACACACATGATAATAAGATAAGCATGCATTAATATTGGTGTTGACATGAGTTTATATGGCTTTGCACTATGTCCATGTGGGCGCTATATGAGTTAATGTAATACAATGGGGACTCCAACAGTAGACATACACCTTGTATAAAATGAGATAAAATAACATGTTGATCATTTGGGAAGTTTGTGATTCTAATTTAAGTGGAAGGGACTTCAATCCTTATAAGATATTAACTAATTTAAGTAGACATAAATCTACAACCAACAATATGAATAATAAATGGAAGATCCGAGGATCTAAATAAAAACCAATCATAATCCATGAGTAGATGTAGAAAGAAAGAATATCCATTATTATTATTATTATTATTATTATTATTATTATTATTATTATTATTATTATTATTATTATTATCAACATAAGTAGATTGGCATTTTGATGTAGCTAAAAAAATAGAAGAAAAGGAAAATAAAACTAGAAACATGTTACTAAATGTCAGAATAGATCATTGGTTAAGGGGGTCATAAAAAACTATATTTTTTGGAACATAATATATATTAATAAAATACAGTCATTAAAAGGGGGGACAAACAAAGTAGTAAGACAAGGATATTAGAATATAAAACATAAATTTTTGGAAGGAGAATAATAATATCATACTGATCTATAAAATATAAATGTCCAAAGATGTGTTTTGATTGTCCTTGTTCATGTTTTCTCCTTAGCTACTTATAAAACCTATGTTGTTTATTATGAGAATGATGTTTGTGTTTTATATTTATTCCACTATTAAGTATGATATAATTTTTTATGATCTTTTATATAATTTTATTAAACAGAAGTCTCCTTTATGGACTCATTTTTTTGTGAAATAGTGGTTGGAATATTTAAATAAGATTCTTCTTCTTATTGTTTTATTTTATTTTCCATCATCTATATTTTATTGAGGTGGATTAAGGAATGTAATAGTGATTGTGTTTGGTAGTTTCATGTGGCTCATTAATATTATTTACTACATATCATAAAGGCCTTTATCAAGGTGTGAGAAAGGTAAACAATTCCTAGACTGGTGTTTTTAAGGGATAGTGTCTTTCATGGGGTTAAATATGTACAAAAAACATAACTAAATTCTTATTTTTCATTCATGACATGCCTTGAAATCCCTTAAATATCAATCTTATGTGGGTATGGGTATATTGTGTTGATTCTAAATTTATAGTCTCTTTTTTTTTTGTTATTTCTATGGACCACTATTGACTTGGTTATATTTTGATTTATTAGACTATAATTTATTCTATGTTTACCAATTTTGAGTCATTGTTGTTAAATGTTGATTTGTGTAAACCCATTTTTATTAAACACATTTTAAAGTAATTAATATTTGTAATAAAATGAAGAGATGTTTTATTTCTATTTAGGTATAGTATTATCAAAAAAGAACCAATGGATTTATTCAACGAATAATAGACACATCAAGCAGAGGATTCCTTAATAAAAATTATGGATAATATGCACTAATTGTGAGGGTTCCATAATGGAACAATGAACCAAATAATTTAATCATTCAATATCTATTGCATGGAGTGATGAAAAAACAATTGACAAGAAATTAAATTTTATCATATGGTAGGCATGTTCTTGCATTTTTTATTTTATAACATTAATAAATGAGGATTAATTGTGGTGGATTTTTGTTTAATATAGTTTTAGGTTGAATGTTATATTGTTACAATGAAACATATGCTAAATATTATTATCTTATTTTTTCATTATGAAAATAAAATGGGTAGTTAGCATCATATGAGAGTACAATTCAAACCAAGTATGCCTTATATAAATAGGAAATGAAACTTAGACTATTATTTGAATTAAATAATAAATAATTAGAATAATATCATATTATTTTCCATAAAATAAATGTCCTTCTAAATGATTATTTCACTTGAATATATTTTTATTATAGATAAAGAGTAACATGAATTTAATGTATTTAATAATAAATATTAATATATTTTTATTATAACTAAATGGATTGCTCATTTAGAAAATGAAATAAAATATATTAACCATTTATACTATGCATGTAAATGAATTATTAGTTCCCTAAGATAAATAATCTATATCCAGTTGATAAATATAGTTTACTAAAAGTCATATCATCCTAGCTTGTATCCTTAAGAAACTAGAATCAATTTTTTTATTAGTGACTTTTTTCATATATTTTTTTCTATATAATCTTCAATTTGAGTACCTAGAATAATTCCCACCTTGATTTATAAAATATGTGCTCTATTTTAAGGCTTTTCTTTGATTTGAATTTCTCAATCAATATTACATCTACCATGTAAAAAATTGATGTCAGAGATAGAATCGTTGTTGATCTCTCTGCATTGTTGTAATATTTTTTTTACCTTAGATATGATTTTGCTCGTGGGGTGTGAATTTTCCACTTTATATGATTAACATTATACCATATATTATTTTATATATATGCTTATCAATAAAAAATAAAAAATAAATACTATTCTAAAAAAATGTGAAAATCTTTTGAATAATTTAGACCCAATATATTTTCTAATACATTTCCTTAATAGTCATAAACTTTTCTTTGATAAAAGCCTTAAAAAATAATTCATTTATAAAATTATATGTTATCATACTAATACCATTACTTTACAACTTCAAAAGCTTTATAACCTTAATTACTTAAAAGTGTCATCATTTAACTTTACCTTATTCAACTAGCTCACTTTTGCCTTAGATGATAATTCAGACTTTATGAGTCTCAGTATTTCAAATGCTGAGACATGTATCCTATTTATCTTCAAGAAGATAAAAGATCAAGAAATATCATGAAGTGTGACTATTTTGAAGTCTTATAATTCTTATATCCTCAAAATAATCTAGACCCTATCTCAGTCAGAATAACACAGAAGTAGATAAGTTTAATTTTCTCTCTCTCACTACTAGTTTTAGAAAAGCCCTAACTACAGTCATATTTCAAAAATTAGTAGCCTAATTATTTTAAATTATTTATTAATTATATCTAATCAAACCCATTTATTATTTAGGAATTAAACATCTAATTTCACAAAAATTAATGGAAATTTGCCTTATAAAGCTGATATTTTGTGTGCTTGTGTCTTTTATGTAATTAAATGGAACTTTGGCAAATAGGTAAAATAGGTTAGTGTGTAAAGGATATGCTATATGCACTTCACACTTCATGTGTGGGAATGTTTCCTATATACCAACACTCTAAGGAGGGATTAAGCTATATGTAGTTCTCTCATTGAAGTGCTTGGTGTAATAGTGTGATGATAATGCAAGCAAATGTGAAACTAGGTGTACTTGGAATGACTAGGGACTAGTATAAAGGTTTAAATAAACTTGAAATACTAATGGATGGTTTTATGTAGAGAATAGGGAAGAGTGATTCAGTAGTATTGCTTATATTCTTGCTTCTCTCTTGTAAATGAGTGTCAAACCTTTATAATGGACATCAAATGGCCTTTTATAGTGAATTTAATGATCATGGGTTAAATGAATTCATGTTAGGAAACATGAATTAGGATACATATTTAGAATAATATGATCATTACAAGACAAAATTGACTTGGACAACAATACCAAAAATAAGACACCCTAGTTTTCAATGTTGTAATCCATGCTTGGGCACTATTATCCATGGCTAACAAGCCCTACAGGGATAGATTAAGTATGGAAAGATCAAGATGGGTTGATAAGGGTTTAGTCTAATAGGCTATAGATGATTGGGAATTAGTGAAAACATGGCTATGAGGGTCAAGAGAGAAATTAATATAGACCTATGGATTGGGTGTCATTAGTCACACACAAGTTACAAAATTTTGCATTTTATATGACTACATTTGTCCCCCTTTATTATAGTGATACATCAAAGTCAAATACAAGGATAAATGAAAAATAAAAAACATACCTGACCTTACCCATAAAGGTGAATCTCATGAAGCTATTTGATGATGGATGTGTGTAAAGTAAGCATGGTGTAAAGTTTGAATTTGCAATGAAAGACATAGAGTAGATTAGTCCTTACTAGATACAATATATATAGAATAAGAGCATAGAAAAATTGGGTAAAAGAGAGAGGAAGATAAATTAATGAACACACCTCACCAGGTATGTAAACCAATACAAAACCTATTATGATGTTGAATTTTTCTAGGTTTGTGCTATACCAAAAGTAATATTACAAATAGAGATGATTACTTAATTCCCCAACACATGGCTCAAGAATGTAAAGGTAGGTCATTTGGTTCCATCATCACCTACTAAGTGAATCTAGATGATCATGTGTGTGATAACTAGTGTCTATACTATGTTTCTAATCCTTCTAAATAGGTTTCTCAAGAATACAAAGGCTATCCATTTTGTTCCATCACTGCCCACTAAGTGAAGCTAATGAATCATGCATATATCAATTAATGTTTGGAATGTGCATCCAATTATTATGAATAAGTGGCTCAATGATAAAAAATCTATCTATTTGGATCCATTATTACCCATTAAGTGAAAATAAAAAATCATCTATGTGTCAATATATGTTTAGACTATGTGTCCAATCCCTCTGAATAAGTGGTTGAAAAATATAAAGGCTAGACTTTTTGATCCATCATTGTCTAGTAAGTGAAGCTATGAAGTAATACCGTTATGAAATAGATGTCATATGAGATGGCTCATGAAGCCATTGAATGTAACATGATCTGACAATGTTGGTATGGATAACTGAATGTATGCTAGAAACTAGGCCACTCTTGGCCACTCTAAAAGATGGAGATCAGGCTTATATGAAATCCACTCTAAAACTAGTGAAATAGGCTTATGCGAAAGGCAACTCAAGAACTTGAGTACTTGGGAAGTTAAGATTCTATGAAAGATAAACTTGAGAAAGGATGTCAACCACTTGTAGATAGGGTAAGGCATGTACCTACTGATAAATGTTTGGAAAATAAACTAAACATAGAAAAGGGGAGGATCAATGTGCCACACACCTTACCCCTAATCATTGGGGTCTAGAACATGGATTCTTATCTTGCAGTTATATCAACTATCTAATCTAAAATTAGAAGTGAGAGACAATATGTTGTGCATGATGTCCCATTATATCTAGATTCTCTAAGTAAAATTTGTAATAAAACATGCTATATCTAGACTATATGAAGACAAAAAAACATGGGATTAACCTTAGTTTCCTATATTTTTATAGAAAAATTATTTTTTTAGCTATCTAGATAGGAACACCAAAAACATGACATCTTGCTATCTGCCATTATAGTCCAACTTTGGCACTATTATCCAAGCCCATATCTGGTAACTATTTTGGGTTCTCTGCTATGCCTGCTCTATTCTACCTAGTATGATGTCTAGATTCTATTTTGAGTGTTTAAAACTAATTTTATCATCTATTATGAGCTCTGATCTCTGAGAATAAAAGTTCTATTTATTTCCTTCTCTTATAAGGGTAGGAATGAAGATGTTGTAATGACATCCCTCAGAAGAAAGGGCCCTAAAAATGTGTTAAGCTAAAAATATACATGATATATCAATGATAATAAACAATATATCTCAAGATATAGCATGGTTTATATTGAGATATTATTAGATCAATAGAGTTATGCCTAGATAGATATAATAGTGTAATAACATGTGCAATATACTAAACTAGAATCAAAAGTGTTAGTTATTAGTTGTTAGTTGTTAGCAAGGAGGGATGGAGCATGATATCTATAATGGCGTCCAATAAATAAATTAAATACATGATATGGATCACGACGTTATATATAGGAAAAAAAATAGGCAATACGCATGTAAATTAAGAATCAATAAGCATACAAGAGTGGTCAAGGGGCCAAACAATCAAGGGATATGGGCATATGTCAATCAAACTAGAAATAAAGCATACAAGGCATGTTTAAATTACACATACACATAAAATTAAAGTAAACAAAGTTATCACAAGATCCATAGGCACATGGAAAATTAAAAACAAAGGACATTGGAAAATTTCCTAAGACACACACATGAATAGAAGCAAAGGACATAGGTAAATGTCTTAAAATACATACAAGGTATGGAAAAAGAACTGAGAGAATGAAAACACATCAACCTATGCTAATCAAAATTAAAATTCATGTAATAAATAGAAATATATAATCACATCTAACTAATCAAAGCAAGAGTGAAAGTATGCAAGACATATTTAGCACAAGACTAGGTATATGCTAAGAGATACAGAAGTGAAAGATATAAGTGAAATGTCAATATATTAATGTGTGTCATCTATTAATTAGTGTATTTTAACATGAGAAATAGAGTATGTAGTGTATGAATGACATATCCTAGATTGTTTAGTCATGTATAAGATGCCCCTAGTGCGTATGTATATCAATGTGTGTCTCACATGTATAAGTAGGATGCCCCCTCAATGAGTAGAGTGAAGCAATCAAGGATATGGACGTCAATGCACACACTCAAATAATATTAAGTGAAGCATGGTAATATAGATAAATCTACATACAATAGCATGAAACAAAAAATGTAAGTCCTAGCATGATATTAACAATGCAAAATATAGATGATGCATACAATCAAAATGTTTTTCCTATTTTGATATTTTTGAATGTTTTTGATATTTTTTATTTTATTTTATTTATTTTTTACTTTTTTTGTATTTTAAAATAATCTATGTATAATAAAGCATGATAAATTATTTATAAGCAATACTAAAAAGATACTATGTATAATTATGTAAATAAAGTAATATGTACATGATAATATAAAAGTCTAGGCTAGAGAGGGGAAGGGATCCAAGGATGGAGCCTGCTAGGGATGGAGATGGAGGAAAGGGTCATCATCATAAGTATCATCATATTCTATAGATGTTATATTTATGGTGTCACCATGATAAAGGAAAACTAAAGGTTTCTCTAGTGGTGGAGATGTTAACTCTGCTTTGGGGCATTTAATCTTGCTACTAGATGACTTTAGTGGAAGTGGTAGCACTGGTGATAGTGGTCATGCTACAATATGAATAATGCCTTGATATTATAGTTTATCCAATCTCTATTATAAATTTGTACATGAGTTTATATCATGGCCTATAATCATATGATAAGTAAAAATGGGTGACCATTCTAATGTGATAATCTAATAATAGATCTATGTCATATTATAGGTAATCTAATCAATCCATGATCAATTAATATCTGTAATATAAACTATGGTTGATGCTATGTGATTCCTACCTAAATCTGAATAACTACCTCTATATCTTTAGAGATAACCATGTGAACTATATGTGCCAATTGATCTATCTATGGTCATGAGTGTGGAGTATGTCTTATGAGTGTAGTGCAAGATGCTAAAAGTGTTTTAGGATGTGGTATGAGAGCTATAGAGTCATCTAGGTACTCTCCTAGCCAATTGGTGTAAAGCTCAATCCACACAAGTAGTCATCTATGAGTGTGGGTATTGTATCATCATCTAAAGAAGCCTATGAATCTATATCAACATAATGTACATATGGTAACTCAAAATTTACCACAAGGATTAACTGTGATATAGGAGTCTGATCATTTGTAGTAGTAAAGGATGGTACTACTAAAAAGGTATCTATAATTGGTGGATTAACTGTAGAATCAACTAAAATTACTAGTACTATTATCAATGATGGTGGATGTGTAATAGGTATTTAAACTATGGCTGATAGAGTAGCCACAAAGGCTAAAGTTGTTATGATTGGTGGAATATCTAGAGCTGAAGGTGCAACTATAAGTGGAGGAGTGTGAGAAGTGCTAGTCTCTCCAACCTCATATGTATGTATTTGATCAAGAGAAATGCTATGAGGTAGTGGCTATATTGTGAGATATGGTGTCTTATCTGGTAAAATAATTAAAGATGACTCTATAGTTTGACAATATCTAAATGGTTTTTCTTATTTACTAGACATTATATAGATATCCCTCCTAGATAAATTTAATACGTCAATGGAGAGTAGAAAGAATGGCCCCCATAGTGTCAATCTAGGATCGTCTGAGTAAAAGATTATAGTAGAGGGGAAATGGCATGAACTTGAAATGTGTAGAGAGGATTTTTAGTACCACCATGATATCTAAAGTAATAGTACCCAATGTCTGTCAGGGTATATCATATAACTATCGAATGTTCTTATATTATTTTTGCATAGATGCCAAATCGATGCCCATGGCTTCTAAGAATGTGATATTATAGATGTTCATTCTAGAACTAATATAAATAATAACTCTCTTGAATATGCTAGTTTAAAATTGAACTTGTATTAATAGTGTCAAATTTTGATCAATAATTATCTTAGAAGGCATGTCCTTATTATTAAAATAAATTACATCCTTTATAGTTTTTAAAGTGTTGACCACTGATGGAAAATAAGAAGGTTCCAAATATGGATATCCTTGAATGAGTGATTGATAAAGAATTTCCTTGAATACATTAGATTTATAAAGTAGTTATAACATGGAAATCTTAGCTAGAGTGTTTCTCAACTAATCAACAATGTCATATGCCTTGTTCAAATTTATTAGTGTAGGAGGGTTGGGCTTGGGGTGGGTAGGAATAGTATGGTAATGAGGATCTTATATAGGTGGAAGAGGTATAGTAGTACATTGAGTAATATCTCTAACCATATTATCTAATACCTATATAGGAGTAGATACAAGAGGAGGCATAATATAATTGATGGGTCAAGGAGTTGGAGGAATAAAAGGTGTCAACCAGGCTCTCTGGTAATGGGTAGTGACCTGGGGAAGAGCTAAATGGACCATGTAACATGACTTGGTATGGATTAGGGGATCCAATGGAGTTGATGAAAGAGATATAATTACATGTATAAAAATAAATTATTTAACATCATCCCATATAATGAAAAATAAGCATGAAATTCAAAGAATGAAACTTTGTACTAACATATGATAGACTTCATCATTCTTTTACATGATAGTTCCCATTATGGTTTCCTTATTATTTGAAATAAATTTAATAAAAATTTGTAAATAAATTTGGAACATTTTTGAAATTTGAGTATGGATGTAAGGTGATACATCATGAAGCAAAGTAGGAGATAGTACATGCAATTAGGGATTTTCCAAAAATATTTTTGTAAAATACTACGAATTTTTTAGCTATGCAAGATTAAATTTCAAGAATTTATGGGAAAGTGTTTGATTTAATTGGACCTATTAGATGTAACTAGGGTTTGAGATTTTTTTTTAAAAAAAATTACTATATATTTTTTAAATTTGAATTGGTTTTTTGATTTTAGTATGCAACTAAAAATTCAGAAAATGATTAGAAAATTATTGAAAAATTAATTGGAGATAGTTGATGCCACTAGGGTTTGAAATAATTTTATTTTTAAATTTACTAAAAAAATTTAAAGTTTGAGAGGAAAATTTGATTTTAAAATTCAAACAAAAATTCAGATAGTAATGTGAAAAATCAGCTAGGAATTTACCGTAGGGTTTCTAGGTTTTATGTAAAATTTAAATTAAGTCAAGTTCACCAAATGATTTATTATTTTTGGGAAATTAGATGTTTAATTTCTAAATAATAAAGAGGTATGACTAGGTAAAATTATTAAATAATATACAATAATTAATCAAGTAATTTGTGAAATTTGACTATAGTTAGGGATTTTCTAAAAATAGTAGTTTGAGAGAGAAAATTAAACTCATCTAATATTTTTTTTATTTGATTGAGATAGGTTATAGAAATCTATGTGTAGGGTTGAGAGAATATCAAAAATAGGAATTTAGATTTCATGTTTTGATCAAACAAGACCACCAAAATAGGACACCATGTTATCCTATGTTATAGTCCTGGTCTTGCTATTTTTTTCAAAACTCCTCACATAGATTTGATTTTTTTGGTTTTGTTCATTGCATATGTGTAAGCCTATGTACCAAATTTGAAATATTTGTTGTCAATATAACTCCATAAAAATCTAATTTTTCCTATTCTTGTGTCCTCTATTAAATTTAATGAAACTTTGGCAAATAGGGAAAAGAGGTTAGTGTGTAAATGATACGTTGGATGCAGTACACAACCTGTATGTGTGTATGCTACCTACAAACCAATACACTGAAGAGGGATCCAACTATATGTAGTTATCTGAATAAATTTCTTGGTGTAATAGTGTGATTAAAATGTAAGTAAATGTGAAATTGTGTATACATGGAATGACTAGGGACTGGTATAAAAGTTTGAATAAGATTGAAACACTATTAGATCACTATATGGATAGAATAGGGAAGAATCCTTGAGTAGTCTTGCTTATATTCTTGATTATCTCTTGTAAATGAGTGTTAACCATTCTAAATGGACTTTTAATGGAATTTTATAGGGGATTTAATGATCATGAGTTAAATGAATTTGCACACTTAGACAATAGCTCCAGAAATAGGACACCCTAGGTTTCAATGTTGTAGTCTAAGTTTGGGCACTATTGTTTATGACTAATATGACCTAGGATATATATTAAGGATGGAAAGAGTAATCTGGGTTTTCAAGGGTTTAGTTTGGGAGGCTATGGATGACTGGGAATAAGTGAAAACATGTTTATGAGGGTCAAGAGAGCAAGTAAGATAGACCTATGGATTGGGTGTCATTAGCCACACTCAAGTTAATAAATTTTACATTTTATATGACTAGAATAACCTTAATTACTTAAAGGCATCATCACTTAACCTTGCCTTATTCAACTAGCTCACTTTTTTCATAGATGATAATCTAGAATTTGTGAGATAATTTAGAATTTACAAGTATTGGCATTACAAATATCAAGACATGTGACCTATTTCTATTAAATAAGATACAAGATCATGAAATCTCATGAGGTGTGACTATTTTAAACTCTCACAATGCTTATATCCTCAAAATATTACCAACGAATATTAAGTCATGAAGTCGTGAGGATTTAAAACATGGACAACTAAGAATGTTTTACAACCCTACATATGATAAAATCCCATTTACCTTTGACATTAGTTACAAAGTATTAAAAGTGAAAAATCTTAATGAATGGCATGTTGTGATTGATTCACAACCTTGTAGACCTTGACCACCATATTAACCATGAGAGTATGAGCACACAAAAATGTTCTACATTGAACTTAGAAATTATTTGGACATGTTTCACCTTTCAAGGTAGTAAGAGAAAAAGACCACACCACGTAGACATAGCCAACCCACTTAGACCCATGACTAGTCACAAAGAAAACTGATAGTGACATGTAGTGTCTATGTGGAGGATTAGCAAGTGTGAAGTTTCTACCAAATCTAATTATTATGAGGATGTGAGGAAGTGAAAAGTGACACGAAGGTATAAAGGTAGTGAGTAGAAAACTATATATGGGCACAAAATGATTATAAATTTAAATACTTTTGAGGATGCCAGGTTATCCCACCTTATTGGTAAAATTTAGTGATGGAAAACCCTATTTAATCTAAAGCCATTAATGCCTTATGTGAATGTATAGGTATAAGTGTGTCCTTCATGGTGTTAAATATAATGTCATAATCTCAGATACTATAAGTTAAGTCAATATTAAATGAATAAATTAAATTGTAAATTGGGTAAATGTAAATTCCCTTTTTATTATAATAAATTAATAATTGGGTCTAAATAAAAATTTTATTAGACGAATTTTATGGATAAGTTTATAGGTGTTTTTTACGCTTTGATATATTTTGAATCTAATGGTGAATTTAAATTTATCTTTGAAATAAGTTAGATAGAATTTTATTTCATGGGCTTATAACATACAAATTATATGATAATAAATTGTTATGTGTTAATGTTAGCATATCTTGTCCACTCTATCCATATTAATGCTATAAGATTAATTAAGGATATGTGCATGAGACAATTTTTTGTATAATCATATTTGTGTGCACGTGTATGCATTTAAATCTATCACACTTTGATCACCTTATTTTATTATTTCAAGAGAAAGAGAAAAAATAATGTGATTTTGAGTAGCCTATAAAGATGTTACACATCAATATCAGAGCAAGGATGAGAACTTTTAGCCTTATAGACCAACCATGCATTTTATATATTTATGTGTATATGTAATTTCTAAAATACTTAGGAAGTATTTCCATTTAAAAATTAAGTTGACCATTTCATTTTTTTGGTTTTAGGAATAAAAAATGGATTGTGAATGGGATAGATGGGAAATAGAAAATGAAATTTTTGAAGTATTTTTTCTTCTTGGGGAATATTTTAGAGGTAGAAAATAGGTTGTACTAACATGACCCATTTATTTTGAAATTTTTTCTTGGTTTATAATCCTTATGGATAGGATGCCTCCAAAATAGGATCTTGTAATGAAGGAAAATCATGAACTATTTTGATAATTTGAACATGAAAATATTGTTCACCAAGATAGTGACCCTATCCTAGTCTAGTGAAGAATGCCCACTAGGAGAGCTAATGGTAATGTTGGCATAAATCAAATATTGGACAATATCACTCATGAATTAAATAAATTAATTCCCACAAACATTCATGGATAAGGCTTTCTTAGGGAGGCTAAATCTTGGCTAGTTAGTTTGAAATGTTATTTTGAAATGAGATACTTTTCCATCAATAGTAAAGCCATGTTGTCAATTTTAAAACCCAAGAGATGAATCATCTATGACATGAGACTACCAATAGAGAATCGTAAAATTATGCATCTGAATAGTCACTTAGGATAGGTTAAAGAATTATTATAACACCATTATCTATCTAATAATTAATTCAATGATAGAATCTATGTGTTCAAGAATCTTAGGTAAGATGACCAAACAATAGGGGAATATGATGCACATTTATTAATCATTACATGAAAAATTAAATATGAGACAATAAAATGTAATATATATCTTAGTGTTTTTATCTTCTACTAGGAGTAGAGTTAAAATATTTTAACCGACTACTAAAGTAGGAGTTGGAGAAAATTTTGATTGGCAGAGTTATAAGTCCAAAAATATAAGTTCTAGGAGCACTATAATGCCCATAATGAGATATGATAGAAGATATTTTATCCCTATAGACATGTCTAATTTCATTGTCAAAAAAACATAATATAAATAAATTTGGCAATAAAATATCCCAAGAGATGGACATCGAGGAGAATAATCTAAGAATTGACCCCTTAACCCCACAAATAGTTATCTAAAATAAGTTAAAATACCTTATATGAAAAAGATGCAAGTTGAGAAGTGGATGTGATCATCAAAGTACAATACACTATAGACACTATAAATTTGTTTATGTTTGGTGGACTACATTATTCACAACAATGCCCACAAGATTCATATACACCACTAGCTTAGGATCAATACATAAATGATGGTAATGATAGTCAAAACTATCAACTTCATAGAGTTGTTGATAGGCATTAGGTTAAAAACCAGTCCACTAGTGTTTAAACTATAAGTAAGATTCATTTTATTATATTGTTTTTTTGTTAAACCTGTGTTCTAATAGTTATTTTATTTCACCTATAATTATTGGAATGTGTGGTTTTCCAAGCACACAACTAGATAGATTAGGTAGTGTATAAATATCCTCAACTGCAAATCAATCCATTACCTCTAAGTTAAAGAGATTTCATTTAAATTTTGAGATGTTAATCACCAAAGTGGATCTTTGTTGCAATACCTTAAGTTGATTTGATATAGTGTTGTGAATGTACTAGTTATAGACCCATAAGGTAGTGATGATTTTTTTAAAGAATTTGATATTTTTAGATGATAATGTTTAGATCATATAAATTCAATGGATTAGAAGACCCAATTCCTTAATTTTTATCATGGACTTGTAGTTTATCAATGAGATGTGGTTTTGAATAGTATGTTGTTAGCATCTTATAGGATGTCGATGGACCATCTTTGATTGACCTCCCAAATTTACAAGAATTTATTTATTTTTTCAACAAGAGTTGTCAAGATTACAACATAACAAAAAATTTGATTTCCCCATTAATTTATTACCTAAAATTCAGCTTGATTCAAATGCCTCATATAGGATGAAAACCTATTAATTGTGTGAGTTAAAGGAACAACAACATGATCAAATTGATAAGGGATTGATGAGACCTAGTGTGTCTCTATAGGGAACACTAATCATATTTGTAATGAAGAAGGTTATATCTTTGAGACTATATACTAACTATAAAGAATTGAAAAAATCAACCACTAAAAATAGATATCCATTTCTAAGGATATGTGATATGTTCAGTCAAGTGAGAGAAATTGAAATTGTATCTAAGATAGAGTTGTTTTTAGGTTATCATAAACATATAATTAAGGAAGGTGACATATAATTTCACATTTAAAATTCAATATGGTCATTATGATTTATAAAGTTGTTATTTGGGATCAAAAATATACCAATGGTGTTCAAGACTCCCATAAATAATGTATTTCACGATCACATAAATTAATTTGTGTGAATCTTCCTTGACAATATTTTGATATATTCATAGACTAAATAATATCATGAGATGTATTTGACATAGGTTTTGTAATTTTTAAGAGAACATAATATCTATGAGAATGTGTCAAAGTGCACAATATTCCAATAATATGAAAAATACTTAGGGAACATAATGTTTTGAAAAGGTATTGATGTTGATACATTAAATATTAGTGTCATAGCTATGTAACCCAAACCTAAAAATGTTTCGTAAGTCTAATATTAATGGGACATCAAATATACTATATAATATTTCTTGAGAAATTATCAGGTATTTGATCCCCAATCATTTCCTTGTAGATAAAAATAAATAAATTCATATGGACTAAATAGTGTGAATAAGGTTTTAATAATCTGAATGTGTTTTTGAAAACAACTCCCATTTAAGTAGTGCCAGACATGGATAAGGATTTCCTTATTTACATGGATGTGTCTCTTGAAGGATAAAGAGGATTTTTAATTTAATAACGATGAGTAATTATATATAAGTCAATAAAAATCCAAGAACATAATATTAATTATATGAGTAAAAAAAACAATAAATCAATAATGTACATTATGAAAATATGGAGATACTATTATTGTGAATCAACACAACCCATTCTAAAGAATAAAATAGGGACCCCCTATTGTTAAGACGCATTTATTTATGGTCCATACCAACCTTAAAAACTCTAGTATTAATCAAAATCCTAAGGTTGGATTCAATGTCTAATTTATTCCAAAAGTTCCCAAAGGGAGAAAATCAAAGGTTGGGCATCGTTCATGAATTATTTAACACCTTTGATTGTCTTATTTAGTTTCAAAATGTGTATTCAATATCAAGTTTTGAATTAGTGGAATAATTAGACTAATAAAGATTGTACATTTTTTAAGATTTAATGCACAACATACATTTTTAATAATTAAAATTTTCATCAAGTTCCATAGATATTGACATCTATTAGCATCCCATTCACTCACAATTGATCATAATTATAACACAAGTATTATAAGTCCTTCCAAGAATATAGATTCAAGAGATTTCTCCACATGAAACCATCTACTTCACTTTGAAATTTTCCATTTAAATCAAAAGTTATAATTTTTAAGGATTAAATAGAACTATCCATGTGTTAAAAAATCATACACTTAGGACATGCCCAATTTTAATGAAGAATTTCAATTACTTTGAGTTCTAAAACCTAGGGATTTTACCATTTGGATACATCTCAATCGCCTATACTTTATGGGAAAAAAAATTATAGTAATTATTTTAAAGTTTTCAGAGCTTATAAGATCATGCCAATTAAAAAATATTCATTAACCCATAACCCATAAGATCAAGTCAAGTCCATTATAATCAAATCTCTCAAGTTCCCTTGTTCATGCAAAGTGATAGATTCTAATTCACTATAGCCTTATTACTTGTAAAAATTTGTTAAAGTTATAATTCTATAAAACAAATAGATCCATCCATGTGTCATCATATCATAATTTAGTTTCTTCATGAGATAAAGTACATTTCTAAAAAAAGTTACATTTTTTAAATTAATGAGAATTATCTGCATGGAAATAACCCATTAACTCTAAATTTTAACTCAAAATCACATGGATAGAACTATATTTTATCTTGACTATCGAGATACATCCATGTGTCATTACCATAAAATCCTAAATCCTGAAAATGCAAAGGTATGAAATAAAAATACAAAAGATTCCCTAGGATCATGAGATTGATCCATATGAAACCATCTTATGTATTTTGACCCACCCAAAAAAGGTACATCATTTACATTACATAATATCTTTGAGTCCCCAATATCTTGATAGTTTGAAAAAACTCATTAATTTGAAACTCATAGAGCATATGAAGTGTAATTAGAAAGTTGAAGACCTTAAGTAAACAAGATTGAAACAAATGTGACAATATTGAAGATGTATAATGATAGTACAAATTCAAGAGGTGAAATTTAGGCTAAAATATGAATAAATTGGGAATGGATACCTATTTTAAAGTGGTCATTGAGAATTTATAATTAATTATAATTCACCACATAGAAAAAAAATACCTACCAAAGCTGACTTGTCAATTAAAAATCAAAATAGGATGTAAAGCCAAAAGTTATTGTTGTATTAACTTCACATAAAGTGAGCATTAAAGTCTCAAGCTTTGAGAAATATATGTAAAATCCTGACACCATGAAATAAAATTTTCATGAATAAATGAGATATTAGCTACACCAATAATTCAATCCATCAAACCTTTAAGATCCCTAACTTTTTATACTAGATAATATGTCAATCAATCTAGATAAGGTTGCTAGTAATTATACAAAGCAAAAATGGATTATTCATCCCAAGTGATTAAATCACCTCCTTCCCCATGGTTTTTGACAGAGGGGTATTATGATCTCTCCATTACTCAACTTT